>CAXKVV010000247.1:0-61930 GCA_964058805.1 Schoenoplectus triqueter | reverse complement strand
AGCGGTGTGTACCTGGCTCACTCGTGTTGCCTCTCTGACTGTGGGTCCCACCTAGCTGTGGACTCTGTGCGCCGAGCGCGCCCTCCTCTTTCTCTTCTCCTTCTCCCCTCCCTCTCTTCTTCCTTCTTCTCGACGAGGCAGAAGGCGCCATTAGAGGTGATCAAGCTCTCCAAAGCTCGCAACTCCAATTCCTTTCACCCAGAGTTAGCCTATACATGGGAGAGTATGTGCAATTGATCAGAATTGAAAAACAACAAGTGAATAAGGTGATTGAGAGAGATGAATACCTCGGGTGATTAATGAAGCACTTCTATTCTTGCTTCAAAATTGAAAATTGATGATGCAGACCCCTTCCATTCACTTAGGCGACGCTGTGTATGAAGAAAGGAGCAGCAATTAGGGGATGAATTGAAGTAATTGAGAAGAAGTGGTGAAATCGGGCAAATGGAGAAAACTTGAAACCTTGCACTCTCAGCTTGAATTGACAATGCTTGTAGCTTCCCTGTACTTACACGATGCTGTTTAAGTGATGGAGATTATCAATTGGATAGTGGAGATATGTCTTTGATCAAAGCTCACAATCGGGTGATAAAGCTTTGAATTTTGGAGATAAACTACAATGGCAGAGGATGAATGAATGCTCTAGATACATTGGAATGAGTATATATAGTATGTTTAGATGCTCTAGAAGGTTCTAGCAACAGATAAGAAGGGGAGTCAAACATGGTCAACAGTGAAAGGCTTAAGCTTTGGATTCTTTGAATAGGGGCCCACATCGCAACAGAAGCACTAACAGAATTGAAGAACCATACCCATGAGCCAAGGAAGTCCAATTGTTGGTGTATGAGTGGTGTACAGTTCTGATTCCTTGGTGCACCATCCCAATTGCCTATATAAAGCATCTGATCCATGGAGAACCAACAACACACACATACAGAAGATAGGAGACAGAGAGAAGATACTATAGAGATTGCATATAGAATCTAGAGAGAGAGAGAGAGCAAGAGAGGAACAAGAATCAAGAGAAGCTTAGCAGAATTGATTGATCTCGGTTTTAACTTGAGAACTCAATTCCTTTGCTTCAATTGCTTGTCTGAAGGTAAGCTCTACACTCTATTACTTGCTAATTGAGAGTCAGTGAGTTTAATTTTTGAAGATTGAAGCTTTAGAGATGTAATCGCCACTGGAAATCAGTATTTCACTGTACTGTCTTTGAATTTCTTCGAATTTCAACTATTTCTTCATGATTTTCTTCTTTATTTCATGCATTGCAAGTTTATATAGTATAAATCTTTCATTTCTTTCAATGAATTTTGCTCAAAGATTGATGAATGAGGCTGTTAAATCGATTGATCTCAGTTCAACTTGAGAACTCGGTAACAGTTGAGTTCATTGATCAATTCTTGATTCTTGAGTGAGAATTACCTTGATCCCTGTTAGTACTATATGCATTAGGGTCTGTGGAGTCCTTTAAAGTCGATTGATCTCAGATATAATCTTGAGAACTCGACTGATTTGAAGTTTTAATACTGTTATCGCGTTCCGTTTCTGAAATTGAGTTTTAGATTGAGAATTAGGGAAGATCATAAGCATAAGCATGTGTGTCATAGTTTAGATGAGTGTTATAAAGAGTATTAAGCATGATAATGCCAATGTTGATCAATGAATAATAAGAATTTGAGGAAAATTGCGATCGGTACCGACAGCTCCTATTGCATTTCAACAACCATACCGAATAGTAGAATCACAGACTAATTTGAATCGCTCTAGTCATGCTAGAAGGTATTTTCATGTATATACGATGCTAATTGAGTAATTAATTGATGGAAAACATGATCAATTGCTTTGAATTTAGAGAATGTAACACTCGGTACCGACTGGTACCAAATTGATTCATCTGGTATGGGTATACAACACGATTCACCGTATAGATTGTTGATCAGACACCACAGAATGATTCCTTATAACAAGGCGATGCTAGGGAAGTCGCCTGATCGGAGGAAGATGGCCGCAATCGCCGGCGACGTCGTTAGCGTGAATCTTGAAGAAGCTGTTGACTGGAGAGTCAGATAATCGCAGCGGCACGGATATTAACGCGCGTGTGTGAATCTTGAAAAGATCGAACGTGTGAAATAAAGCGCTGTATTAAATAAAAATGTGGATATGAATCTGGGCCGTCCATCTAATACAAATTAATCTCAAAGCAAATCTGACGGCCCAAATAAGAATGGAGTTAAATAAAAGATAGGCGCTGATCTTGATACAGATTTGGCGGCCCAGATTAAGCCCATTAATTAAATAATAACAGAATAGTAATAATATAGAGTAAATAAATGATTTGAAAATGCTATTGAACTCCAAATTGATTCAAATTTGTTTCTAAAATTTTATTATTTTTCATACTATTTTCCTATACAATAATATTCCAGTTTTAAAAATATAATCATGATAAAACAATTTAAAAGCAAAAAACATTACCTATATTGATATGTTTGACCTAGCTTTGACTTGTCATTTTAAATACTATAAAAATTCCAAAAATACAAATAAAAATCATAAATAATAACTAGATATATTTTACTGATTTTTCAAGTGATTTTCCATGAAATAATAATGATGATAGTAATATGTTATAATAAAAATGAGATTAACTATATTCTTTGATAAATAAAAAAATATATAATAATAGATATTATATTGATATTTTCTGTAAAAAAAAGAATATTAGAAATAAATAGCACAAAATATACAAAAATATACTACTATGGTAATAAATGGTAAAATACATTTTCTTTCATAATAAAGAATGATAATATAGTTTTATAATATGAATTGTATTTCTTTTGTTATTTCTATACAAATATACAATAAAAATATTTTTGATGAATAAAATGTAATAAAAATAATAATTGTAATAAAAACATAATGAATTTCATCTCTTATGACTATTTTCAAATAATAATAAAAAAATCTTATATTTTTCTATGGATAATAAATAGAAATAATAAAAATAGATATAATGAATAGTATAATAAATAAAATAGAATATTAGTAATGATTTCTTTTAGCTATTATAAATATAAAAAAAAAATATAATAAAAAAAAATAAAAGAAAATAATAATAATAAAAAATATAATAGTAGTAAAATAGTATAACTAACCATCTTTTGATTTTGTAAATAATTCTTACATAATGAATAGTATTACAATATAATAGAATATAATAACAAAATTCTATTACTTTAGCTATTATAAGCATTTTTTTGAAAATATAAATAAAAACATAGCTATCTTACTTTCTATCATTTTTGTAAATGATTTTCTACAAAATAAATAGGGTTTAGAAATAATAAAAATAAAAAAATTCTATTATTTTAGCCATTATAAAAATCCCAAAAATATTAATAGCTACCCCTTTTCCTATTATTTTTGTAAATAATTTTCTACATAGACAAATGGGGTTTAAGAAATAAAAATAATAATAATAAAAATAATAATAGTAATATAATAATTGTAATAATAATAATAATAATAATAGTAATAATAATAATAATAATAAATGCATCTTTATAATAATGGAAGATATTATAATAGACTTTGTGCATTTTAGAAATAAATAAATATGCTCACATAAGGAGTGTAGAGCCACGTAGGAATATTTGCACACATGATATGACATTTAGAATGATTAGTCAAGACGAGAGCACCTTGACGGAAGATAACTAAGATTGCAATGACAACATGAAAAGATGCGTTGAGACAGGAACATCTTGACGTGAGATGATTAAGGCTTTGATAGCAACAGGAGAAGATACGTCGAGACAAGAACATCTCGACACCTGATGAAGAATAATAAGATACGTTGAGACAAGAACATCTTGACGTGAGATGAATAAGGCTTCAATAGCAACATAAAGGAGTATGTCGAGACAAGAACATCTTGGCGCTTAATGAAGAATAATCAGAGCTACGATACTAACATGGAGATATACATCGACTCTGAAGAGGAAGAACATTATGATGTCCTAGATAGGTGACATCTTAATGACTCGCTGCCATGAGCAAGTAACTCATGATTGAATACGCTCACACAAGGGGTGTAGGGCACCATAGTAATTCTGCACAAGTAATGCAACACGTAGAATGATTAGTCGAGACAAGAACATCTTGACGCTCGCTGAAGAATGACCAAAGCTACGGCATCAGCATGGAGAGTTATGTCGACTTTGAAGAAGAAGAACATTACGATGTCCGAGCAAAGTGACATCTTAATGGCTCGGTGTCATGAACAAGTAATTCATGACCATTTGAGCTGGCAAGACTGAACTCGTCCGTCGATGAGTTTGTCTCCTGACTCATTTCCCGAGACTGTGAGATTGAATCGGTCTGTTGGTAGATTCATCCACAAAACAGTGAATGTGAACCGTTCTGTAGGTAGGTTCCTTCACTAACACATGCCTCAATGTTGAACTGGCCCAGCGCTTCAGGTTTGACATTGTGTGCAATTGTGTTTCCTAGGTTTATGAATCGGCTTAGTGCTACGAATTCATGATCTAGAAGATCGGTGAGAAGAAACACGTGGGCCATATCCACCCTTCTCCTGATTCACCAACCTCAAGATCAACCGGCTCAGTGCTTCGAGTTGTATTTTGTGTGATTGGTTGTTGACTAGTTAAGATTGAACCGGTCTGTTTGTAGGTTTATCTTCTAGATCAACGGAGGTCGAGTCGGTCTGTATGTAGACTCACCTCAAGCCCCCTATGAAGAGATTAACCTGGTCTGTTGGTAAGGTTACATCTCGAGGTGGCATGGACTGAACCGATCTGTTTGTAGGTTCGTCCTCCATAAGACAAAACCGATCTGTTTGTAGGTTTGTCTTTCATAGATTGAACCGATCTGTTTGTAGGTTCATCTTCCGTAGACCCCTTTTTATGAAATTAGACGACCACTTGACCATCTTTTAACTATACTATTTGCTTCTCTCTTTCAAAGATCCAGAGGTGCCTCGAGGTTCGTAGCCCAGGGTAATTAACGGTGGGGGCTTGCGCCCACCGGAATCTACAAGAACTCACAATCACTAAAAACCCCCTGAATGTGCATCCAAATATCTCTAAACGGCAGAATCGGCCGACACCCATCAGATGCACGCTCGGGAGGGATCTCCGTGTCCTTCTTCCGCAGAACCCATCGCCCGGCGGCGGTGCGGCGGCGCGCGAAAAAGGGTCGCACAACCGCCGAAATTGAGTCTTGGAGCACAAAACATGAAAACCGCACCTGACGCCGTCGGTACCGTGGAAAAAGGGTCCGAGAGCGAAAAACATTAAAATGGGACCCGATACCCTCGGTACCGCCGAAAACGGGTCTGGGAGCGGAAAACAAGAAAACAGGACCCGACACGCCCGGTACTAACGAAAACGGGTTCGGGAGCGCAAAACAAGAAAACGGGACCCGACACAGTCGGTACCGTCGAAAACGGGTGCGGGGAGCTCAAAACGGGAAATCGAGACCTGACGCCCTTGGTACCGCCGAAAATGCGTCTTGGAGCGAAAAACATGAAAACGGGAACCAACGCCGTCGGTACCGCAAAATATGGGTTCAGGAGCGCAAAACAAGAAAACGGGACTCGACGCCCTCGGTACCGCCGAAAATGAGTCCGGGAGCGCAAAACATGAAAACGGAACCCGACGCCCTCGATACCGCCGAAATCGAGTCCGGGAGCGAAAAATATGAAAATGGGAACCGACGCCGTCGGTACCGCGGAAAATGCGTCTTGGACCGCAAAACATGAAAACAGGACCCGACGCCATCGGTACCGCCCAAAATGAGTCTGGGAGCGTAAAACATTAAAACGGGAACCGACGCCGTCGGTACCGCAAAAAATGGGTTCGGGAGCGCAAAACTTGAAAACGAGACTCGACGCCCTCGGTACCACCGAAAATGACTTCGGGAGCGCAAAACATAAAATCGGGACCCGATGCCCTCGGTACCGTCGAAATCGAGTCTTGGAGCGCAAAACATGAAAACAGGACCCAACGCCTTCGGTACAGTCAAGAACGGGTCCGGGAGCGCAAAATAAGAAAACGGGACCCGACACAGTCGGTACCGCCGAAAACGAGTCCGGGAGCGCAAAACATGAAAACGATACCCGACGCCCTTGGTACTGCGAAAAATTCGTCTTCGAGTGCAAAACATGAAAACGGGACCCGACGCCATCGGTACCGTCCAAAATGGGTCTTGGAGCGCAAAATATGAAAACGGGAACCGACGTAGTCGGAACCGCAAAAAATGGGTTCGGGAGCGTAAAACAATAAAACGGGACTCGACGCCCTCGGTACCGCCGAAAATGAGTCCGGGACCGCAAAACATAAAGTCGGGATCCGACGCCCTCGCTATCGCCGAAAATGAGTACGGGAACGCAAAACATGAAAACGGAACCCGACGCCCTCGGAACCGCCTAAATCGAGTCTTGGAGCGCAAAACATTAAAACGGGACCCGACGCCCTCGGTACAGTCAAGAACGGGTCCGGAAGCGCAAAACATGATAACGGGACCAGACTCCGTCGGTATCGCCGAGAACGGGTCCGAAAGCACAAAACATGAAAACGGGACTCGACACAGTCGGTACCGCCGAAAACGGGGCCGGGTGCGCAAAACATGAAAAACAGAACACGACGCCGTCGGTACCGCCTAAAATTGGTTCGGGTGCGCAAAACATGAAAACGGAACCCGACGCCCTCGGTACCGCCGAAATAGAGTCCGGGTGCGCAAAACATGAAAACAGGACCCGAGGTCGTTGATACCGCTGAAAATGGGTTTGAGAGCGCAAAACATTAAAACGAGACCCGACGCAAAACATGAAAACGAGACCAGACGCCCTCGGTACTAACGAAAACGGGTCGAGGAGCGCAAAACATGAAGACGAGACCCGATGCCCTCGGTACTGCCGAAACAGGACCAGACGCCGTCGGTATCGCCCAAAACTGGTCCGGGAGCGCAAAACATGAAAACGAGACAAGACGCCCTCGGTACCGCCGAAAACGGTTCCGAGAGCGCAAAACATGAAAATGAGGCCCGACGCCCTCGGTACCGCCGACACCCTCGGTACAGCCGAAATTGAGTCTTGGAGCACAAAACATGAAAACCGCACCCGACGCCGTCGGTACAGTGGAAAAAGGGTCCGAGAGAGAAAAACATTAAAATGGGACCCGATACCCTCGGTACCGCCGAAAACGGGTCCGGGAGCGGAAAACAAGAAAACAGGACCCGACGCGCTCGGTACTAACGAAAACGGGTCCGGGAGCGCAAAACAAGAAAACGGGACCCAACATAGTCGGTACCGCCGAAAACGGGTCCGGGAGCGCAAAATAGGAAAATGAGACCCGACGCCCTTGGTACCGCCGAAAATGCGTCTCGGAGCGCAAAACTTGAAAACGGGACCCGACGCCATCGGTACCGCCAAAAATGGGTCTTGGAGCGAAAAACATGAAAACGGGAACCGACGCCATCGGTACCGCAAAAAATGGGTTCGGGAGCGCAAAACAAGAAAACAGGACTCGACGCCCTCGGTACCGCCGAAACCAAGTCCGGGAGCGCAAAACATGAAAACGAGGCTCAACGCCCTCGGTACCGCCGAAATTGAGTCTTGGAGCACAAAACATGAAAACCGCACCCGACGCCGTCGGTACCGTGGAAAAAGGGTCCAAGAACGAAAAACATTAAAATGGGACCCGATACCCTCGGTACCGCCGAAAATGAGTCCGGGAGCGCAAAACATGAAAACGGAACCCGACGACCTCGGTACCGCCGAAACCGAGTCCGGGAGCGAAAAACATGAAAACGGGAATCGACGCCGTCGGTACCGCAAAAAAATGGGTTCGGGAGCGCAAAACAAGAAAACGGGACTCGACGCCCTCGATACCGCCGAAAATGAGTCCGGGAGCGCAAAACATGAAAACGGAACCCGACGCCCTCGGTACCGCCGAAACCGAGTCCGGGAGCGCAAAACATGAAAACAGGACCCAACGCCGCCAGTACCGCCGAAAATGGGTTCGGGAGCGCAAATCAAGAAAACGAGACTCGACGCCCTCGGTACCATCGAAAATACCTCCTGGAGCGCAAAACATAAAATCGGGACCCGACGCCCTTGGTACCGTCGAAATCGAGTCTTGGAGCGCAAAACATGAAAACGGGACCCAACGCCTTCGGTACAGTCAAGAACGGGTCCGGGAGCGCAAAACAAGAAAACGGGACCCGACACACTCGGTACCGCCGAAAACGGGTCCGGGAGCGCAAAACATGAAAACGATACCCGACGCCCTTGGTACCGCGGAAAATACGTCTTGGAGCGCAAAACATGAAAACTGGACCCGACGCCATCTGTACCGTCCAAAATGGGTCTTGGAGCGCAAAACATGAAAATGGGAACCGACGCCATCGGTACCGCAAAAAATGACTTCGGGAGCGCAAAACATAAAATCGGGACCCGACGCCCTCGCTATCGCCGAAAATAAGTCCGGGAGCACAAAACATGAAAATGGAACCCGCCGCCCTCGGTACCGCCGAAATCGGGTCTTGGAGCGCAAAACAAGAAAACGGGACCCAACGCCCTTGGTACAGTCAAGAACGGGTCCGGGAGCGCAAAATAAGAAAACGGGAACCGACACAGTCGGTACCGCCGAAAACGGTTCCGGCAGCGCAAAAAAATTAAAACGAGACCCCACACCCTTGGTACCGCGGAAAATGCGTCTTGGAGCGCAAAACATGAAATCGGGACCCGACGCCATCGGTACCGCCCAAAATGGGTCTAGGAGCGTAAAACATGAAAACGGGAACCGACGCCTTCGGTACCGCAAAAAATGGGTTCGGGAGCGCAAAACATGAAAACGGGACTCGACGCCCTCGGTACCGCCGAAAATGAGTCCGGGAGCGGAAAACATAAAATCGGGATCCGACGCCCTCGCTATCGCCGAAAATGAGTCCGGGAGCGCAAAACATGAAAACGGAACCCGACTCCCTCGGTACCGCCGAAATCGAGTCTTGGAGCGCAAAACATGAAAACGGGACCCAACGCCTTCGGTACAGTCAAGAACGGGTCCGGGAGCGCAAAACATGAAATCGAGACCAGACACAATTGGTATCGCCGAAGACGGGTCCGGGAGCGCAAAACATGAAAACAAGACCAGACGCCCTCGGTACTAACGAAAACGGGTCGAGGAGCGCAAAACATGAAGACGGGACCCGACTCCCTCGGTACTGCCGAAAAAGAGTTCCGAATCGCAAAAAAAGAACCAGGACCAGACGCCGTCGGTATCGCCCAAAACGGGTTCGGGAGCGCAAAACATGAAAACGAGACCAGACGCCCTCGGTACCGCCGAAACCGAGTCCGAGAGTGCAAAACATGAAAACGAGGCCCGACGCCCTCGGTACCGCCGAAATTGAGTCTTGGAGCACAAAACATGAAAACCGCACCCGACGCCGTCGGTACCGTGGAAAAAGGGTCCGAGAGCGAAAAACATTAAAATGGGACCCGATACCCTCGGTACCGCCGAAAACGGGTCCGGGAGCGGAAAACAAGAAAATAGGAACCGACGTGCTCGGTACTAACGAAAACGGGTCCGGGAGCGCAAAACAAGAAAACGGGACCCGACACAGTCGGTACTGCCGAAAACGGGTCCGGGAGCGCAAAACAGGAAAACGAGACCCGACGCCCTTGGTACCGCCGAAAAAACGTCTCGGAGCGCAAAACTTGAAAACGGGACCCGACGACATCGGTACCGCCCAAAATGGGTCTTGGAGCGAAAAACATGTAAACGGAAACCGACGCCGTCGGTACCGCAAAAAATGGGTTCGGGAGCGCAAAACAAGAAAATGGGACTCGACGCCCTCGGTACCGCCGAAAATGAGTCCGGGAGCGCAAAACATGAAAACGGAACCCGACGCCCTCGGTACCGCCGAAACCGAGTCCGGGAGCGCAAAACATGAAAACAGGACCCAACGCCGCCGGTACCGCTGAAAATGGGTTCGGGAGCGCATATCAAGAAAACGAGACTCGACGCCCTCGGTACCACCGAAAATGACTTCGGGAGAGCAAAACATAAAATCGGGACCCGACGCCCTCGGTACCGTCGAAATCGAGTCATGGAGCGCAAAACAAGAAAACGGGACCCAACGCCTTCGGTACAGTCAAGAACGGGTCCGGGAGCGCAAAACAAGAAAACGGGACCCGACATAGTCGGTACCGCCGAAAACGGGTCCGGGAGCGCAAAACATGAAAACGATACCCGACGCCCTTGGTACCGCGAAAAATGCGTCATGGAGTGCAAAACAATAAAACGGGACCCGACGCCATCGGTACCGTCCAAAATGAGTCTTGGAGCGCAAAACATGAAAACGGGAACCGACGCCGTCGGTACCGCAAAAAATGGGTTCGGGAGCGTAAAACAATAAAATGGGACTCGACGCCCTCGGTACCGCCGAAAATGAGTCCGAGAACGCAAAACATAAAATCGGGATCCGACGCCCTCGCTATCGCCGAAAATGAGTACGGGAACGCAAAACATGAAAACGGAACCCGACGCCCTCGGTACCGCCTAAATCGAGTCTTGGAGCGCAAAACATTAAAACGGCACCCGACGCCCTCGGTACAGTCAAGAACGGGTCCGGAAGCGCAAAACATGATAACGGGACCAGACGCCGTCGGTATCGCCGAAAACGGGTCCGAAAGCGCAAAACATGAAAACGGGACCCGACACAGTCGGTACCGCCGAAAACGGGGCCGGGAGCGCAAAACATGAAAAACAGAACCCGACGCCATCGGTACCGCCTAAAATTGGTTCGGGTGCGCAAAACATGAAAACGAAACCCGACGCCCTCGGTATCGCCGAAATAGAGTCTGGGTGCGCAAAACATTTAAACGGGAGCCGACGCCGTTGATACCGCTGAAAATGGGTTTGGGAGCGCAAAACATTAAAACGGGACCCGACGCGTTCGATACCACTGTATACGGGTCCGGGAGCACAAAATTAGAAAACAGGACCGGACGCCCTCGGTACCGCCGAAACCGTGTTCGGGAGCGCAAAACATGAAAACGGGACTCGACGCCATCGGTACCGCCCAAAATGGGTCTGGGAGCGTAAAACATGAAAACGGGAACCGACGCCGTCGGTACCGCAAAAAATGGGTTCGGGAGCGCAAAATATGAAAACGAAACTCGACGCCCTCGGTACCACCGAAAATGACTCCGGGAGCGCAAAACATAAAATCGGGACCCGACGCCCTCGGTACCGTCGAAATCGAGTCTTGGAGCGCAAAACATGAAAACGGGACCCAACGCCTTCGGTACAGTCAAGAACGGGTCCGGGAGCGCAAAACAAGAAAACGGGACCCGACACAGTCGGTACCGCCGAAAACGAGTCCGGGAGCGCAAAACATGAAAACAATACCCGACGCCCTTGGTACCGCGAAAAATGCGTCTTCGAGTGCAAAACATGAAAACGGGACCCGACGCCATCGGTACCGTCCAAAATGGGTGTTGGAGCGCAAAACATGAAAACGGGAACCGACGCCGTCGGTACCGCAAAAAATGGGTTCGGGAGCGTAAAACAATAAAACGGGACTCGACGCCCTCGGTACCGCCGAAAATGAGTCCGGGAGCGCAAAACATAAAATCGGGATCCGACGCCCTCGCTATCGCCGAAAATGAGTACGGGAATGCAAAACATGAAAAACGAAACCCGATGCCCTCGGTACCGCCTAAATCGAGTCTTGGAGCGCAAAACATGAAAACGGGACCCGACGCCCTCAGTACAGTTAAGAACGGGTCCGGGAGCGTAAAACATGATAACGGGACCAGACGCCGTCGGTATCGCCGAAATGGGTCCGAAAGCGCAAAACATCAAAACGGGACCCGACACAGTCGGTACCGCCGAAAACGGGGCCGGGAGCGCAAAACATGAAAAACAGAACCCGACGCCGTCGGTACCGCCTAAAATTGGTTCGGGTGCGCAAAACATGAAAACGGAACCTGACGCCCTCGGTACCGCCGAAATAGAGTCCGGGTGCGCAAAACATGAAAATGGGACCCGACGTCGTTGATACCGCTGAAAATGGGTTTGGGAGCGCAAAACATTAAAACGGGACCCGACGCGCTCGATACCACTGTATACGGGTCCGGGAGCACAAATTAAGAAAACAGGACCCGACGCCCTCGGTACCGCCGAAACCGAGTTCGGGAGCGCAAAACATGAAAACGAGACCCAACGCCGCCGGTACCGTCGAAAATGGGTTCGGGAGCGCAAAACAAGAAAACGAGACTCGACGCCCTCGATACCGCCGAAAATGACTTCGGGAGCGCAAAACATAAAATCGGGACCCAACGCCCTCGCTATCGCCGAAAATAAGTCCGGGAGCGCAAAACATGTAAACAGAACCCGCCGCCCTCGGTACCGCCGAAATCGAGTCTTGGAGCGCAAAACATGAAAACGGAACCCAACGCCTTTGGTACAGTCAAGAACGGGTCCGGGAGCGCAAAACAAGAAAACTGGAACCGACACAGCCGGAACCGCCGAAAACGGTTCTGGCAGCGCAAAAAATGAAAACGAGACCCGACACCCTTGGTACCGCGGAAAATGCGTCTTGGAGCGCAAAACATGAAAACGGGACTCGACGCCATCGGTACCGCCCAAAATGGGTCTGGGAGCGTAAAACATGAAAACGGGAACCGACGCCGTCGGTACTGCAAAAAATGGGTTCGGGAGCGCAAAACATGAAAACGAAACTCGACGCCCTCGGTACCACCGAAAATGACTCCGGGAGCGCAAAACATAAAATCGGGACCCGACGCCCTCGCTATCGCCGAAAATAAGTCCGGGAGCGCAAAACAAGAAAACGGAACCCGCCGCCCTCGGTACCGCCGAAATCGAGTCTTGGAGCGCAAAACATGAAAACAGGACCCAACGCCTTCGGTACAGTCAAGAACGGGTCCGGGAGCGCAAAACAAGCAAACGGGACCCGACACAGTCGGTACCGCCGAAAACGGTTCCGGCAGCGCAAAAAATGAAAACGAGACCCGACACCCTTGGTACCGCGGAAAATGCGTCTTGGAGCGCAAAACATGAAAACGGGACGCGACGCCATCGGTACCGCCCAAAATGGGTCTGGGAGCGTAAAACATGAAAACGGGAACCGACGCCGTCGGTACCGCAAAAAATGGTTTCGGGAGCGCAAAACATGAAAACGAGACTCGACGCCCTCGGTACCGCCGAAAATGAGTCCGAGAGCGGAAAACATGAAATCGGGATCCGACGCCCTCGCTATCGCCGAAAATGAGTCCGGGAGCTCAAAACATGAAAACGGAACCCGACGCCCTCGGTACCGCCGAAATCGAGTCTTGGAGCGCAAAACATGAAAACGGGACCCAACGCCTTCGGTACAGTCAAGAACGGGTCCGGGAGCGCAAAATATGAAAACGAGACCAGACACAATTGGTATCGCCGAAAACGGGTCCGGGAGCGCAAAACATGAAAACGAGACCAGACGCCCTCGGTACTAACGAAAACGGGTCGAGGAGCGCAAAACATGAAGACGGGACCCGACGCCCTCGGTACTGCCGAAAAAGAGTTCCGAAGCGCAAAATAAGAAACAGGACAAGACGCCGTCGATATCGCACAAAACGGGTCCGGGAGCGCAAAACATGAAAACGAGACCAGACGTCCTCGGTAACGCCGAAACCGAGTCCGGGAGCGCAAAACATGGAAACGAGGCCCGACGCCGTCGGTACCGCCGACACCCTCGGTACCGCCGAAATTGTGTCTTGGAGCACAAAACATGAAAACCGCACCCGACGCCGTCGGTACCGTGGAAAAAGGGTCGGAGAACAAAAAACATTAAAATGGGACCCGATACCCTCGGTACCGCCGAAAACGGGTCCGGGAGCGGAAAACAAGAAAACAGGACCCGACGTGCTCGGTACTAACGAAAACGGGTCCGGGAGCGCAAAACAAGAAAACGGGACCCGACACAGTCGGTACCGCCGAAAACGGGTCCGGGAGCGCAAAACAAGAAAACGAGACCCGACGCCCTTGGTATCGCCGAAAATGCGTATCGGAGCGCAAAACTTGAAAACGGGTCCCGACGCCATCGGTACCGCCCAAAATGGGTCCTGGAGCGAAAAATATGAAAACGGGAACCGACGCCGTCGGTACCGCAAAAATGGGTTCGGGAGCGCAAAACATGAAAACGGGACTCGACACCCTCGGTACCGCTGAAAATGAGTCCGGGAGCGCAAAACATGAAAACGGAACCCGACGCCCTCGGTACCGCCGAAACCGAGTCCGGGAGCGAAAAACATGAAATCGGGAACAGACGCCGTAGGTACCTCAAAAAATGGGTTCGGGAGCGCAAAACAAGAAAATGGGACTCGACGCCCTCGGTACCGCCGAAAATGAGTCCGGGAGCGCAAAACATGAAAACTGAACCCGACGCCCTCGGTACCGCCGAAACCGAGTCCGGGAGCGAAAAACATGAAATCGGGAACAGACGCCGTCGGTACCTCAAAAAATGGGTTCGGGAGCGCAAAACAAGAAAATGGGACTCGACGCCCTCGGTACCACCGAAAATGACTCCGGGAGCGCAAAACATAAAATCGGGACCCGACGCCCTCGGTACTGTCGAAATCGAGTCTTGGAGTGCAAAACATGAAAACTGGACCCAACACCTTCGGTACAGTCAAGAACGGGTCTGGGAGCGCAAAATAAGAAAACGGGACCCGACATAGTCGGTACCGCCGAAAACGTGTCCGGGAGCGTAAAACATGAAAACGATACCCGACGCCCTTGGTACCACGGAAAATGCGTCTTGGAGCGCAAAACATGAAAACTGGACCCGACGCCATCGGTACCGTCCAAAATGGGTCTTGGAGCGCAAAACATGAAAATGGGAACCGACGCCGTCGGAACCGCAAAAAATGGGTTCGGGAGCGTAAAACAATAAAACGGGACTCGACGCCCTCGGTACCGCCGAAAATGAGTCCGGGAGCGCAAAACATAAAATCGGGATCCGACGCCCTCGCTATCGCCGAAAATGAGTATGGGAACGCAAAACATGAAAACGGAACCCGACGCCCTCGGAACCGCCTAAATCAAGTCTTGGAGCGCAAAACATTAAAACGGGACCCGACGCCCTCGGTACAGTCAAGAACGGGTCCGGAAGCGCAAAACATGATAACGGGACCAGACGCCGTCGGTATCGCCGAAAACGGGTCCGAAAGCGCAAAACACGAAAACGGGACCCGACACAGTCGGTACCGCCGAAAACGGGGCCGGGAGCGCAAAACATGAAAAACAGAACCTGACGCCGTCGGTACCGCCTAAAATTGGTTCGGGTGCGCAAAACATGAAAACGGAACCCGACGCCCTCGGTACCGTCGAAATAGAGTCCGGGTGCGCAAAACATGAAAACAGGATCCGACGCCGTTGATACCGCTGAAAATGGGTTTGGGAGCGCAAAACATTAAAACGGGACCCGACGTGCTCGATACCACTGTATACGGGTCCGAGAGCACAAAATAAGAAAACAGGACCCGACGCCCTCGGTACCGCCGAAACCGAGTTCGGGAGCGCAAAACATGAAAACGGGATCCGACGCCGCCGGTACTGTCGAAAATGGGTTCGGGAGCGCAAAACAAGAAAACGAGATTCGACGCCCTCGATACCGCCGAAAATGACTCCGGGAGCGCAAAACATAAAATCGGGACCCGATGCCCTCGCTATCGCCGAAAATAAGTCTGGGAGCGCAAAACATGAAAACGGAACCCGCCACCCTCGGTACCGCCGAAATCGAGTCTTGGAGCGCAAAACATGAAAATAGGACCCAACGCCTTTGGTACAGTCAAGAACGGGTCCGGGAGCGCAAAACAAGAAAACGGGAACTGACACAGTCGGTACCGCCGAAAACGGGTCCAGCAGCGCAAAAAATGAAAACGAGACCAGACGCCCTCGGTACTAATGAAAACGGGTCCAGGAGCGCAAAACATGAAGACGGGATCCGACGCCCTCGGTAATGCCGAAAAAGAGTTCCGAAGCGCAAAAAAAGAAACAGGACCAGATGCCGTCGGTATCGCCCAAAACGGGTCCGGGAGCGCAAAACATGAAAACGAGACCAGACGCCCTCGGTACCGCCGAAACCGAGTCCGGGAGCGCAAAACATGAAAACGAGGCCCAACGCCTTCGGTACAGTCAAGAACGGGTCTGGGAGCGCAAAACATGAAAACGAGACCAGACACCATTGGTATCGCCGAAAACGGGTCCGGGAGCGCAAAACATGAAAACGAGACCAGACGCCCTCGGTACTAACGAAAACGGGTCGAGGAGCGCAAAACATGAAGACGGGACCCGACTCCCTCAGTACTGCCGAAAAAGAGTTCCGAATCGCAAAAAAAGAACTAGGACCAGACGCCGTCGGTTTCGCCCTAAACGGGTCCGGGAGCGCAAAACATGAAAACGAGACCAGACACCCTCGGTACCGTCGAAAACATGAAAACGAGACCCAACGCCTTTGGTACAGTCAAGAACGGGTCCGGGAGCGCAAATCAAGAAAACGGGAACCGACACAGTC
This sequence comes from Schoenoplectus triqueter, assembly GCA_964058805.1. Taxonomy (NCBI): domain Eukaryota; kingdom Viridiplantae; phylum Streptophyta; class Magnoliopsida; order Poales; family Cyperaceae; genus Schoenoplectus; species Schoenoplectus triqueter. The sequence goes on along the minus strand of CAXKVV010000247.1, from coordinate 45,319 downwards.
GGTACCGCCGAAAACGGTTCCGGCAACGCAAAAAATGAAAACGAGACCCGATGCCCTCGGTACCGTCGAAATCGAGTTTTGGAGCGCAAAACATGAAAATGAGACCCAACGCCTCCGGTACAGTCAAGAACGGGTCCGGGAGCGCAAAACAAGAAAACGGGACCCGACACAGTCGGTACCGCCAAAAACGGTTCTGGCAGCGCAAAAAATGAAAACGAGACCCGACACCCTTGGTACCGCGGAAAATGCGTCTTGGAGCGCACAACATGAAAACGAGACCCGACGCCATCGGTACCGCCCAAAATGGGTCTGGGAGTGTAAAACATGAAAACGGGAACCGACGCCGTCGGTACCGCAAAAAATGGGTTCGGGAGCGCAAAACATGAAAACGGGACTCGACGCCCTCGGTACCGCCGAAAATGAGTCCGGGAGCGCAAAACATAAAATCGGGATCCGACGCCCTCGCTATCGCCGAAAATGAGTCCGGGAGCGCAAAACATGAAAACGGAACCCGACGCCCTTGGTACCGCCGAAATCGAGTCTTGGAGCGCAAAACATGAAAACGGGACCCAACGCCTTCGGTATAGTCAAGAACGGGTCCGGGAGCGCAAAACATGAAAACGAGACCAGACACCATTGGTATCGCCGAAAACGGGTCCGGGAGCGCAAAACATGAAAACAAGACCAGACGCCCTCGGTACTAACGAAAACGGGTTGAGGAGCGCAAAACATGAAGACGGGACCCGACTCCCTCGGTACTGCCGAAAAAGAGTTCCGAATCGCAAAAAAAGAACCAGGACCAGACGCCGTCGGTTTCGCCCTAAACGGGTCCGGGAGCGCAAAACATGAAAACGAGACCAGACGCCCTCAGTACCATCGACACCCTCGGTACCGCCGAAATTGAGTCTTGGAGCACAAAACATGAAAAACGCACCCGACGCCGTCGGTACCGTGGAAAAAGGGTCCGAGAGCGAAAAACATCGGACCCGATACCCTCGGTACCGCCGAAAACGGGTCCGGGAGCGGAAAGCAAGAAAACAGGACCTGACGCGCTCGGTACTAACAAAAACGGTTCAGGGAGCGCAAAACAAGAAAACGGGACCCGACACAGTCGGTACCGCCGAAAACGGGTCCGGGAGCGCAAAACAGGAAAACGAGACCCGACGCCCTTGGTACCGCCGAAAATGCGTCTCGGAGCGCATAACTTGAAAACGGGACCCGACGCCATCGGTACCGCCGAAAATGGGTCAAGGAGCGAAAAACATGAAAACGGGAACCGACGCCGTCGGTACCGCAAAAAATGGGTTGAGGAGCGCAAAACAAGAAAACGGGACTCGACGCCCTCGGTACCGCCGAAAATGAGTCCGGGAGCGCAAAACATGAAAATGGAACCCGACGCCCTCGGTACCGCCGAAACCGAGTCCGGGAGCGAAAAACATGAAAACGGGAACCGACGCCGTCGGTACCGCAAAAAATGGGTTCGGGAGCGCAAAACAAGAAAACGGGACTCGACGCCCTCGGTACCGCCGAAAATGAGTCCGGGAGAGAAAAACATGAAAACGGAACACGACGCCCACGGTACCGCCGAAACCGAGTCCGGGAGCGAAAAACATGAAAACAGGACACGACGCCGCCGGTACCGCAGAAAATGGGTTTGGGAGCGCAAAACAAGAAAACGGAACTCGACGCACTCGGTTCCGCCGAAAATGAGTCCGGGAGCGCAAAACATGAAAACGAAACCCGACGCCCTCGGTACCGCCGAAACCGAGTCCGGGAGCGCAAAACATGAAAACAGGACCCAACGCCGCCGGTACCGCCGAAAATGGGTTCGGGAGCGCAAATCAAGAAAACGAGACTCGACGCCCTCGGTACCACCGAAAATGACTCAGGGAGCGCAAAACATAAAATCGAAACCCGACGCCCTCGGTACCGCCGAAACCGAGTCCGGGAGCGCAAAACATGAAAACAGGCCCAAACGCCGCCGATACCGCTGAAAATGGCTTCGGGAGCGCAAATCAAGAAAACGAGACTCGACGCCCTCGGTACCACCGAAAATGACTCAGGGAGCGCAAAACATAAAAACAAAACCCGACGCCCTCGGTACCGCCGAAATAGAGTCCGGGTGCGCAAAACATGAAAACGGGACACGACGTCGTTGATACCGCTGAAAATGGGTTTGGGAGCGCAAAACATTAAAACGGGACCCGACGCGCTCGATACCACTATATACGGGTCCGGGAGCACAAAATTAGAAAACAGGACCCGACGCCCTCGGTACCGCCGAAACTGAGTTCGGGAGCGCAAAACATGAAAACGGGACCCGACGCCGCCGGTACTGTCGAAAATGGGTTTGGGAGCACAAAACAAGAAAACGAGACTCGACGCCCTCGATACCGCCGAAAATGACTCCGGGAGCGCAAAACATAAAATCGGGACCCGACGCCCTCGCTATCGCCGAAAATAAGTCCGGGAGCGCAAAACATGAAAACGGAACCCGCCGCCCTCAGTACCGCCGAAATCGAGTCTTGGAGCGCAAAACATGAAAACGGGACCCAACGCCTTTGGTACAGTCAAGAACGGGTCCGGGAGCGCAAAACAAGAAAATGGGAACCGAGACCCTTGGTACCGCGGAAAATGCGTCTTGGAGCGCACAACATGAAAACGGGACCCGACGCCATCGGTACCGCCCAAAATGGGTCTGGGAGCGTAAAACATGAAAACGGGAAACGACGCCGTCGGTACCGCAAAAAATGGGTTCGAGAGCGCAAAACATGAAAACGGGACTCGACGCCCTCAGTACCGCCGAAAATGAGTCCGGGAGCGCAAAACATAAAATCGGGATCCGACGCCCTCGCTATCGCCGAAAATGAGTCCGGGAGCGCAAAACATGAAAACGGAACCCGACGCCATCGGTACCGCCGAAACCGAGTCCGGGAGAGAAAAACATGAAAACGGGAACCGACGCCGTCGGTACCGCAAAAAATGGGTTCGGGAGCGCAAAACAAGAAAACGGGACTCGACGCCCTCGGTACCGGTGAAAATGAGTCCGGGAGCGCAAAACATGAAAACGGAACCCGACGCCCTCGGTACCGCCGAAACCGAGTCCGGGAGTGCAAAACATGAAAACGGAACCCGACGCCCTCGGTACCGCCGAAACCGAGTCCGGGTGCGCAAAACATGAAAACAGGACCCTACGCCGCCGGTACCGCCGAAAATGGGTTCGGGAGCACAAATCAAGAAAACGAGACTCGACACCCTCGGTACCGCCGAAAATGACTCCGGGAGCGCAAAACATAAAATCGGGACCCGACGCCCTCGGTACCGCAAAAAATGGGTTAGGGAGCGCAAAACATGAAAACGGGACCCAACGCCTTCGGTACAGTCAAGAACGGGTCCGGGAGCACAAAACAAGAAAACGGGACCCGACACAGTCGGTACCGCCGAAAACGGGTCCGGGAGCGCAAAATATGAAAATGATACCCGACGCCCTTGGTACCGCGGAAAATGCGTCTTGGAGCGCAAAACATGAAAACGGGACCCGACGCCATCGGTACCGCCCAAAATGGGTCTTGGAGCGCAAAACATGAAAACGGGAACCGACGCCGTCGGTACCGCAAAAAATGGATTCGGGAGCGCAAAACAATAAAACGAGACTCGACGCCCTCGGTACCGCCGACAATGAGTCCGGGAGCGCAAAACATAAAATCGGGATCCGACGCCCTCGCTATCGCCGAAAATGAGTCCGGGAGCGCTAAACATGAAAATGGAACCCGACACCCTCGGTACCGCCGAAATCGAGTCTTGGAGCGCAAAACATGAAAACGGGACCCAACGCCTTCGGTACAGTCAAGAACGGTTCAAGGAGCGCAAAACATGAAAACGAGACCAGACTCCATTGGTATCACCGAAAACGGGTCCGGGAGCGCAAAACATGAAAACGAGACCAGACGCCCTCGGTACTAACGAAAACGGGTCGAGGAGCGCAAAACATGAAGACGGGACCCGACGCCCTCGGTACTGCCGAAAAAGAGTTCCGAAGCGCAAAAAAAGAAAACAGGACCAGACGCCGTCGGTATCGCCCAAAACGGGTCCGGGAGCGCAAAACATGAAAACGAAACCAGACGCCCTCGGTACCGCCGAAACCGAGTCCGGGAGCGCAAAACATGAAAACGAGGCCCGACGCCCTCGGCACCGTCGAAATTGAGTCTTGGAGCACAAAACATGAAAACCGCACCCGACGCCGTCGGTACCGTGGAAAAAGGGTCCGAGAGCGAAAAACATTAAAATGGGACCCGATACCCTCGGTACCACCGAAAACGGGTGCGGGAGCGGAAAACAAGAAAACAGGACCCGACGCGCTCGGTACTAACGAAAACATGTCCGGGAGCACAAAACAAGAAAACGGGACCCGACACAGTCGGCACCGTCGAAAACGGGTCCGGGAGCGCAAAACAGGAAAACGAGACCCGACGCCCTTGGTACCGCCGAAAATGCGTCTCGGAGCACAAAACTTGAAAACGGGACCCGACGCCATCGGTACCGCCCAAAATGGGTCTTGGAGCGAAAAACATGAAAACGGGAACCGACGCCGTCGTTACCGCAAAAAATGGGTTCAGGAGCGCAAAACAAGAAAATGGGACTCGACGCCCTCGGTACTGCCGAAAATGAGACCGGGAGCGCAAAACATGAAAACGGAACCCGACACCCTCGGTACCGTCGAAACCGAGTCCGGGAGCGAAAAACATGAAAACGGGAACGGACGCCGTCGGTACCGCAAAAAATGGGTTCGGGAGCGCAAAACAAGAAAACGGGACTCGACGCCCTCGGTATCGCCGAAAATGAGTCCGGGAGCGCAAAACATGAAAACGGATCCCGACGCCCTCGGTACCGCCGAAACCGAGTCCGGGAGCGCAAAACATGAAAACAGGACCCAACGCCGTCGGTACCGCCGAAAATGACTCCGGGAGCGCAAAACATAAAATCGGGACCCGACGCCCTCGGTACCGCCGAAATCGAGTCTTGGAGCGCAAAACATGAAAACGGGACCCAACACCTTCGGTACAGTCAAGAACGGGTCCGGGAGCGCAAAACAAGAAAACGGGACCCGACACAGTCGGTACCGTCGAAAACGGGTCCGGGAGCGCAAAACATGAAAACGATACCCGACGCCCTTGGTACCGCGGAAAATGCGTCTTGGAGCGCAAAACATGAAAACGGGACCCGACGCCATCGGTGATGGCGATCAAGTCATGGCAGGTCTACAGGTGAACAATAATGATCAAGGAAGCAAGTTCTGGACCAGTTCTCAGTTTGAAGAACCAGGCCCAAGTCATATTTACAATTAATTTACGAAACAGTAGCTTTCTGGATAGATTCGTACTGGGCCAGTAATTTGGGCATAACTCTCTCATAATAACTCGGATATAGGTGATTCAAATTTCTGTGATCAGATGATGAAATGGACTATCTGTTTTGTGTTTTGTGTTTTGAGTTTCTCCAGATTCCAGAGTCGTCTTGGTCAAAACCTCGTGTCAAGTGAGCGTGGTTACTGAGGAGCCAGCCAGCATTTAGTTTCTTAGAACATGTCTTTGAGTCTTTCTATGTTTTAATTATGTTTTGGAATTAACAGTAGTAGTTAATGTTATTTTTATTGTGTTTTGATATTTGCAAAAATAGTTAAGGAGTTATTAATTAGTAGGAAGTTTCTAGAGTTGAGTTGTATGGCTATATAAAGCCTAATTTCTGAATGTAAACTCACTTGTTGAATTATTATGAAAAAGTTTATCTTGAGTTGAGTTTATCTCCTCTTTTATCCTGCTGTGAGTTGAGAGTATCCTCCAGTTGTGATTTTATAGTTGAACGTGTGCGTGTCCTTGGACGATTCATAGCTCGAACGCTATCAGTTGGTATCAGAGCAGCAGGCGAAGGATGGTGCGACGTAGTGCTTGTGTCAATCCTCCTGAAGGCAACCAGCAAGCCGATCGAGATATTGAGTTGAACGAGTTGAGGCAGCATGTGAAACAACTCCAAGAGCGCCTAGCGCGCGTGGAGGCCGCTGGGAACAACCACGATGATTCCTATCGTGGCTCAGATGGCGAAACTTATGGTGACGATGATGCGGAGTTCAACCCCTTCCACGACAACCACACCTTGATGTCCAGTGATGAAGAGGCTCTCCATCAAAATCACACCCGAAGGAACCAGCAATTTCGACGGGCTTTTGATCTAAAAGAGGATATTCCTGTGTACGAGGGGCGCATACAACCCGATGAGTTCATAGATTGGCTCAATACGGTTGAACGTGTCTTTAAATACCAAGATGTCCCTGAGGAAGAAAAGGTGAAGATTATTGCCATCAAATTAAAGAAGCATGCATCTATTTGGTGGGAGCAGTTGAAAATGAAGCGAGCCCGTGAGGGTAAGCAAAAAATCAGAACATGGGAAAAGATGGTGAAAGAGTTACGAAAGAAGTTTCTGCCGGAAGGGTACTTGCAAGAGGCCTTTTTTCAACTTCATGGCTTTGTTCAAGGTGATAAAACTGTGGCAGATTACACTGAAGAACTTGATCACCTCATGTTGAAATGTGGCGTTGTTGAGCCCGAAGAACAAACCATTGCACGATATCTTCATGGCCTTCACAAGGAGATTCATGATGTGGTAACTTTACAGCCCTTTATCTCTTATCATGATGTGTTTAAACTTGCCACAAAAGTTGAAAAACAACTCAAGGAGAAAGAAGTCAGAAAAACAGCGAGCTTTGGTGGTAGCCGAGTTCTCAATCGAGGCCATCCAACAAGTCATGGGAGCAGTACGCAATCAGCCAAACCAACATCAAGTGCAGTGGCCAAATTTTCAGCAAAAACCGCAACCTCAGGACCCTCTAAACCAGCCCCTAAAGCTGTTCAATGCTATCGGTGCAAAGGGTACGGTCACATCATGTCCGAGTGCCCAAACCAGCGGGTATTTACCATTGTTGAAGAACCCCTAGAAGAGGAACAAATAGATTTTGATTCTCCACCCGTGTTTGATGAGGCAGCAGATGAGGAGGATGTCATTTATGGAGATACGGGTGAGATGTTGGTGATTAGGCGTGTGCTGAATTCCAGTCCCGTTCAAGATGATGTGTGGCTCCGTAACAATATCTTCCATACACGATGCACCTCTCAAGAGAAGGTATGCGATGTTATCATTGATAGCGGGAGTTGTGAGAATATTGTTTCTGAAATTATGGTACAAAAGTTGCCGCTTAAAACTGAAAAGCACCCAAAACCGTACAAACTCTCTTGGTTGGAAAAGGGTAAATGTGTGCAAGTTGACCAGCGTTGTTTGGTTAATTTTTCTATTGGTGAGAAGTACCGAGATGAGGTATGGTGTGATGTAGTTCCTATGGATGCTTGTCATTTACTTTTGGGGAGGCCTTGGCAGTTTGATAGAAAGGTACACCATGACGGTTTTAAAAACACTTATTCTTTTGAGCTGAATGGTGCTAAGATTACTTTGGGTCCTTCTAGAATGGAAATGAAATCTAAATCAGCCCTCAAGGATAGCAATTTCATTCTCTCAAAATCTGAATTTACTGAAATTTTTGAAGAATCCCAAATAGCCTTTGCATTGGTGGTGAAAGAAGTTAAGGGTGACAAAAGTACTCTAATACCTGGACCAGTGGTACCTTTACTTGAACAATTTCAGAACCTTGTTCCAGATGAAATTCCAGCAGGTTTACCTCCAATGAGGAGTGTGCAACACTGCATAGATTTTGTTCCTGGTGCAGTTTTGCCAAACAAAGCAGCCTACCGAATGAACCCAACAGAAAATGCCGAGTTACAGCGGCAAGTAGATGAGTTGTTGAGAAAGGGTTTGGTGCGTGAAAGCATGAGTCCTTGTGCAGTTCCAGCCTTGCTTGTGCCAAAGAAAGATGGTTCTTTTCCCATGTGTGTGGATAGTAGAGCGGTCAACAAGATTACTATCAAGTATCGCTTCCCTATTCCTCGTCTAGATGACATGCTAGATCAGCTCCATGGTGCTAGTGTGTTTTCAAAGATTGATCTTAGAAGTGGGTACCATCAGATTCGTATGAGGTCTGGTGATGAATGGAAGACGGCATTTAAGACCCGTGATGGATTGTTTGAGTGGTTGGTGATGCCATTCGGACTCTCTAATGCTCCTAGTACTTTTATGAGAATAATGAATTTGGTGTTTAAGTCTTTTATTGGCAGATTTGTGGTGGTCTATTTTGATGATATACTCATGTATAGCATGGGTAAAGAAGAGCATTTGGAACACCTTCGCCAAGTCTTTGAAGTGCTAGCTGAACAGAATCTCTACATCAACCTCAAGAAGTGCGAGTTTCTAACCAGCAACTTGGTGTTTCTAGGCTATGTGGTTTCAGCTGAGGGTATTCATGTTGATCCTTCTAAGGTGGATGCAATTGTTTCATGGCCAATACCAACCAACATTCACGATGTGAGGAGTTTTCATGGACTGGCCTCATTTTATCGCCGGTTCATTCGAGATTTCAGCACTCTTGTCTCTCCAATCACCGAGTGCTTGAAAGGAGGAGTATTCAAATGGACAAAGGAAGCTGAAAAGAGCTTTCAACTCATCAAGGAGAAGATGACAACAGCCCCAATTCTTACTTTGCCCAACTTTGAGAATATTTTTGAGCTTGAATGTGATGCATCTGGTGTTGGCATTGGTGCGGTTCTCAATCAAGAAGGTCGACCTATTGCCTTCTTTAGTGAAAAGCTTTCAGATTCACGTAAGAACTACACTACATATGACAAGGAGTTCTATGCAATTGTCCGAGCTCTTGGGCATTGGAGACACTACCTCATTTCCAAGGAGTTCATTCTCTACTCCGACCATGAGGCGCTAAAGTTCATAAATGGGCAGCACAAGCTCAAACCAAGGCATGCAAGGTGGGTGGAATTTTTACAAGGCTACACATTCCACATCAAGCATAAAAGTGGTGCTTCAAATCAAGTGGCGGATGCTTTAAGTAGGAGACATTCTTTGCTGTCCACAATGAAGGTAAATGTTCTTGGGTTTGAAGTGATCAAGGAGTTGTATTCTGATGATGAGTTCTTTGGCATGATAAAAGCTGAATGTGCAAATGGGCCATATAAAGAATTTGTGGTGAATGATGGATATATTTTCTATGGCAACCGTTTGTGCGTACCGAATTGTTCTTTGAGGTGGCAGATCATTAAAGAGATTCATGATGGTGGGTTAAGTGGTCATTTTGGATGAGATAAAACTGGTGCATTACTCCAAGACCGTTTCTATTGGCCTAAAATGATGAAGGATGTGAACCATTACATTTTGAGATGTAGAACTTGCCATCTAGCAAAAACAAAGTCTCAAAATTCTGGACTTTACACTCCCCTTCCTGTTCCTAATGCACCGTGGGAAGATGTGAGCATGGACTTTATGATGGGATTGCCCCGAACTCAACGCAGCAAAGATTCAATCATGGTGGTGGTTGATCGGTTCTCTAAAATGGCGCACTTTGTTCCTTGTGCAAAAACGATGGATGCCACTAACATAGCTGATCTTTATTTCAAGGAGATAGTGAAGTTGCATGGCATTCCAAATACCATAACATCTGACAGAGACCCGAAGTTTGTTGGGCATTTTTGGAGAACACTTTGGCGTAAGATGGGTACAAAGCTGCAGTTTAGTTCAGCCTATCATCCTCAAACCGATGGCCAAACTGAGATTGTGAATCGGAGTTTGGGCAATCTGTTGAGAAGCTTGGTGGGTGATAACATACGCCAATGGGACCTTGTTCTACCTCAAGCTGAATTCGCTTACAACAGGTCCAACAGCAAGACGACAGGTAAAAGCCCTTTTGAAGTGGTGTATGGATGCAATCCAAAGACTCCTCTTGATCTTGTGTCATTGCCAATCAGCCATAGCTATAGTGGAGATGCAGATGAGCGTGCTAAAGCAATCAAGGACTTGCATGAACAAGTCAGCAAGAGGATTGAGAAGCAAAATCAGAAGTATGAAAGACAAGCTAACAAGCATCAAAGGGCTGTGATTTTCAAAGAAGGTGATCTTGTGTGGGTGCATTTGAGCAAGGAGAGATTTCCACCTGGGCGCAATGCAAAGCTCAAGCACCGTGGTGATGGACCATTTAAAATCTTGCAGAGCATAGGTGACAATGCTTACAAGGTGGAGCTTCCCGGAGATTACGGTGTTTCATCCACATTCAATGTGAGTGATCTTTCTCCATACCATGGCGAAAATGAGCCGAACTCGTGGGCGAGTTCTTTTCAACCAGGGGAGAATGATGGCAATCAAGTCATGGAAGGTCTACAGGTGAACAATCATGATCAAGGAAGTAAGTTCTGGACCAGTTCTTAGTTTGAAGAACCAGGCCCAAGTCATATTTACAATTAATTTACGAAACAGCAGCTTTCTGGACAGATTCATACTGGGCCAGTATTTTGGGCATAACTCTCTCATAATAACTCAGATTTGGGTGATTCAAATTTCTGTGATCAGATGATGAAATGGACTATATTTTTTGTGTTTTGAGTTTCTCCAGATTCCAGAGTCTTCTTGGTCAAAATCTCGTGTCAAGTGAGCGTGGTTACTGAGGAGCCAGCCAGCATTTAGTTTCTTAGAACTTGTCTTTGAGTCTTTCTATGTTTTAATTATGTTTTGGAATTAACAGTAGTAGTTAATGTTATTTTTATTGTGTTTTGATATTTGCAAAAATAGTTAAGGAGTTATTAATTAGTAGGAAGTTTCTAGAGTTGAGTTGTATGGCTATATAAAGCCTAATTTCTGAATGTAAACTCACTTATTGAATTATTATGAAAGAGTTTATCTTGAGTTGAGTTTATCTCCTCTTTTATCCTGCTGTGAGTTGAGAGTATCCTCCAGTTGTGATTTTATAGTTGAACGTGTGCGTGTCCTTGGACGATTCATAGCTCGAATGCTATCAATCGGTACCGCCCAAAATGGGTCTTGGAGCGCAAAACATGAAAACGGGAACCGACGCCGTCGGTACCGCAAAAAATGGGTTCGGGAGCGCAAAACAATAAAACGGGACTCGACGCCCTCGGTACCGCCGAAAATGAGTCCGGGAGCGCAAAACATAAAATCGGGATCCGACGCCCTCGCTATCGCCGAAAATGAGTACAGGAACGCAAAACATGAAAACGGAACCCGACGCCCTCGGTACCGCCGAAATCGAGTCTTGGAGCGCAAAACATTAAAACGGGACCCGACGCCCTCGGTACAGTCAAGAACGGGTCCGGGAGCGCAAAACATGATAACGGGACCAGACGCCGTAGGTATCGTCGAAAATGGGTCCGAAAGCGCAAAACATGAAAACGGGACCCGACACAGTCGGTACCGCCGAAAAAGGGGCCGGGAGCGCAAAACATAAAAAACAGACACCGACGCCATCGGTACCGCCTAAAATTGGTTCGGGTGCGCAAAACATGAAAACGGACCCCGACGCCCTCGGTACCGTCGAAATAGAGTCCGGGAGCGCAAAACATGAAAACGGGACCCGACGCCGTTGATACCGCTGAAAATGGGTTTGGGAGCGCAAAACATTAAAACGGGACCCGACACGCTCGATACCACTATATACGGGTCTGGGAGCACAAAATTAGAAAACAGGACCTAACGCCCTCGGTACCGCCGAAACCGAGTTCGGGAGTGCAAAACTTGAAAACGGGACCCGACCCCGCTGGTACTGTCGAAAATGGGTTCGGGAGCGCAAAACAAGAAAATGAGACTCGACGCCCTAGATACCGCCGAAAGTGACTCCGGGAGCGCAAAACATAAAATCGGGACCTGACGCCCTCGCTATCGCTGAAAATAAGACCGGGAGCGCAAAACATGAAAACGGAACCCGCCGCCCTCGGTACCGCCGAAATCGTGTCTTGGAGCGCAAAACTTGAAAACGAGACCCAACGCCTTCGGTACAGTCAAGAACGGGTCCGGGAGCGCAAAACAATAAAACGGGAACCGACACAGTCGGTACCGCCGAAAACGGTTCCGGCAGCGCAAAAAATGAAAACGATACCCGACGCCCTTGGTACCGCGGAAAATGCGTCTTGGAGCGCAAAACATGAAAACGGGACCCGACGCCATCGGTACCGCCCAAAAAGAGTCCGGGAGCGCAAAACATGAAAACGGGACCCCACGATGTCGGTACCGTCGAAAACGAATTCGGGAGCGGAAAACATGAAAACGAAACCTAACGCCCTCGGTACCGCCGAAACCGAGTCCGGCAGCGTAAAACATGAAAACGAGGCCCGACGCCCTCGGTACCGCCGACACCGAGTTCGGGTGCACAAAACATGAAAACGGGACCCGACACCCTCGTTACCGCCGAAAATGAGTCCGGGAACGCAAAACATGAAATCGGGACCCGACGCCCTCGGTATCGCCGAAAATTAGTCCGGCAGCGCAAAATATGAAAACGGGACCCGACGCCGTCGGTACCGCCAAAAACGGGTCCGGGTGCGCAAAACATGAAAACGGTACACGACGCCCTTGGTTCCGCCGAAAATAAGTCTTGGAGGGCAAACATGAAAAACCGCACCCTACGCTCTCGTTACTGCCGAAAATAAGTTCGGGAGCGCAAAACATGATAACGAAACCCGACGCCTCGGTATAACCAAAAACGGGTCCGGGAGCGCAAAACATGAAAATGAGACCCGACGCCCTTGGTACCGTCGAAAATGCGTCTTGGAGCGCAAAACATGAAAACAGGACCCGACGCCATCGGTACCGCCCAAAATGGGTCTGGGAGCGCAAAACATGAAAACGGGAACCGACGCCGTCGGTACCGCAAAAAATGGGTTCGGGAGCGCAAAATAAGAAAACGAGACTCGATGCCCTCGGTATCGCCGAAAATGACTCCGGGAGCTCAAAACATAAAATCGGGACCCGACGCCCTCGCTATAGCCGAAAATGAGTCCGGGAGCGCAAAACAAGAAAACGAAACCCGACGACCTCGGTACCGCCGAAATTGAGTCTTCGAGCGCAAAACATGAAAACGGGACCCAACGCCTTCGGTACAGTCTAGAACGGGTTCGGGAGCGCAAAATAATAAAACAGGACCCGACACAGTCGGTACCGCCGAAAACGGGTCCGGGAGCGCAAAACATGAAAACGAGACCCGACGCCCTTGGTACCGCCGAAAATGCGTCTTGGAGCAAAAAAAAGAAAACGGGACCCGACGCCATCGGTACCGCCCAAAATGGGTCTTGGAGCGCAAAACATGAAAACGGGAACCGACGCCGTCGGTACCGCAAAAAATGGGTTCGGGAGCGCAAAATAAGAAATCGGGACTCGACGCCCTCAGTACCGCCGAAAATGAGTCCGGGAGCGCAAAACACAAAATCTGTATCTGACGCCCTCGCTATCACCGAAAATGAGTCCGGGAGCGCAAAACATGAAATCGGAACCCAACGCCCTCGGTACTGCCGAAATCGAGTTTTGGAGCGCAAAACATGAAAACGATACCCAACGCCTTCGGTACAGTAAAGAACGGGTCAGGGAGCGCAAAACATGATAACGGGACCAGACGCCGTCGGTATCGCCGAAAACAGGTCCGGGAGTGAAAAACATGAAAACAGGACCCGACGTCGTTGATACCGTTGAAAATGGGTTTGGGAGCGGAAAACATTAAAACGGTACCCGATGCGCTCGAAACCGCTGTATACGGATCCGGGAGCACAAAATTAAAAAACAGGACCCAACGCCCTCGGTACCGCCGAAACCGAGTCTGGGAGCGCAAAACATGAAAACGGGACCCGACGCCGCCGATACTGCCGAAAATGGGTTCGGGAGCGCAAATCAAGAAAACGAGACTCGACGCCCTCGGTACCGCCGAAAATGACTCCGGGAGCGCAAAACATAAAATCGGGACCCGACGCCCTCGCTATCGCAGAAAATGAGTCCGAGAGCGCAAAACAAGAAAACGGAACCCGACGCCCACGGTACCGCCGAAATCGAGTCTTCGAGCGCAAAACAAGGAAACGGGACCCAACTCCTTCGGTACAGTCAAGAACGGGTCCGGGAGTGAAAACAAGAAAACGAGACCCGATACAGTCGGTACCGCTGAAAACGGGTCCGTGAGCGCAAAATATGAAAACGAGACCCGACGCCCTTGGTACCGCCGAAAATGCGTCTTGGAGCGCAAAACATGAAAATGGGACCCGACGCCATCGGAACCGCCCAAAATGGGTCTGGCAGCGCAAAACATGAAAAAGGGAACCGACGCCGTCGGTACCGAAAAAAATGGGTTTGGGAGCGCAAAACATGAAAACGGGACCCGACGCCATCGGTACCGCCCAAAATGGGTCTGGGAGTGCAAAACATGAAAAAGGGAACCGACGCCGTCGGTACCACAAAAAATGGGTTCGGTAGCGCAAAACAAGAAAACGAGAATCGACGCCCTCGGTACCGCCGAAAATGAGTCCGGGAGCGCAAAACATAAAATCGGGATCCGACGCCCTCGCTATCGCCGAAAATGAGTCCGGGAGTGCAAAACATTTTAACGGGATCAGATGCCATCGGTATCGTCGAAAACGGGTACGAGAGCGCAAAATATGAAAACGGGACCCGACACAGTCGGTACCGCCGAAAACGGGGCCGAGAGCGCAAAACATGAAAAACAGAACCCGACGCCGTCGGTACAGCCTAAAATTGGTCCGGGTGCACAAAACATGAAAACGGAACCCGACGCCCTCGGTACCGCCGAAACAGAGTCCGGGAGCACAAAACATATAAACGGGACCCGACGCCCTCGGTACCGCCGAAACCGAGTCCGAGGGCGCAAAATATGAAAACGGGACCCGACGCCGTCGGTACCGCCGAAAATGGGTTCGGGAGCGCAAATCAAGAAAACGAGACTCGACGCCCTCGGTACCGTCGAAAATGACTCCGGGAGCGCAAAACATAAAATCGGGACCCGACGCCCTCGTTATCGCCGAAAATGAGTTCGGGAGCGCAAAACAAGAAAACGTAACCCGACGCCCTCGGTACCGCCGAAATCGAGTCTTCGAGTGCAAAACATGGAAACGGGACCCAACGCCTTCGATACAGTCAAGAACGGGTCCGGGAGCGCAAAACAAGAAAACGGGACCCGACACAATCGGTACCGCCGAAAACGGGTCTCGGAGCGCAAGACATGAAAATGAGACACGACGCCCTTGGTACCGCTGAAAATACGTCTTGGAGCGCAAAGCATGAAAACGGGACCCGACGCCATCGGTACCGCCCAAAATGGGTCTTGGAGCGCAAAACATGAAAACGGGAACTGACGCCTCGGTACCGCAAAAAAATGGGTTCGGGAGCGCAAAACAACAAAACGAGACTCGACGCCCTCGGTACCGCCGAAAATGAGTTCTGGAGCGCAAAACATAAAATCGAGATCCGACGCCCTTGCTATCGCCGAAAATGAGTCCGGGAGCGCAAAACATGAAAACGGAACCCGACGCCCTCAGTACTGCCAAAATCGAGTCTTGGAGCGCAAAATATTAAAACGGGACCCGACGACCTAGGTACAGTCAAGAATGGGTCCGGGAGCGCAAAACATGATAACGAGATCAGACGCCGTCGGTATCGCAGAAAACCGGTCTGTGAGCGCAAAACATGAAAACGAGACCCGACAAAGTCGGTACCGCCGAAAACGGGGCCGGTAGCGCAAAACATGAAAAACAGAACCCGACGCCGTCGGTACCGCCTAAAACTGGTCCGGGTGCGCAAAACATGAAAACGAGACGCGACGCCCTTGGTATCGCTGAAAATGCGTCTTGGAGCGCAAAATATGAAAACGGAACCCGACGCCATCGGTACCGCCCAAAATGGGTCTTGGAGCGCAAAACATGAAAACGGGAACCGACGCCGTCGGTACCGCAAAAAATGGGTTCGGGAGCGCAAAACAAGAAAACGTGACTCGACGCCCTTGGTACAGTCAATAACGGGTACGGGAGCGCAGAACATGATAACGGGACCAGACGCCGTCGATATCGCCGAAAACGGGTCCGGGAGTGCAAAACATGAAAACGGGACCCGACGCCCTCGTTACTGCCAAAAATGAGTCCGGGAGCGCAAAACATAAAATCGGGATCCGGCGCCCTCGCTATCGCCGAAAATGAGTTCGGGAGCGCAAAACATGAAAACGCAACTCAACGCCCTCGGTACCGCCGAAATCGAGTCTTGGAGCGGAAAACATGAAAACGGGACCCGACGCCCTAGGTACAGTCAAGAATGGGTTCGGGAGCGAAAAACATGATAACGGTACCAGACGCTGTCGGTATCGCCGAAAATAGGTCCGGGAGCGCAAAACATGATAACGAGACCCGACGCCGTTGATACCGCTGAAAATGGGTTTGGGAGCGCAAAACATTAAAACGGGACCCGACGCGCTCGATACCTCTATATACGGGTCCGAGAGCACAAAATTAGAAAACAGGACCCGACGCCCTCGGTACCGCCGAAACAGAGTCCGAGAGCGCAAAACATGAAAACGGGACCCGACGCCGCCGGTACCGCCGAAAATGGGTTCAGGAGCGCAAATCAAGAAAACGAGACTCGACGCCCTCGGTACCGCCGAAAATGACTCCGGGAGCGCAAAACATAAAATCGGGACCCGACGCCCTCGCTTTCGCCGAAAATGAGTCCGGGAGCGCAAAACAAGAAAACGGAACCCGACGCCCTCGGTACCGCCGAAATCGAGTCTTAGAGTGCAAAACATGAAAACGGGACCCAACGCCTTCGGTCCAGTCAAGAACGGGTCCGGGAGCGCAAAACCAGAAAATGGGACCCGACATAGTTGGTACCGCCGAAAACGTGTCCGGGGAGCGCAAAACATGAAAACGAAACCCGACACCCTTGGTACCGCCGAAAATGCTTCTTGCAGCGCAAAACATGAAAACGGGACCCGATGCCATGAAAACGGAACCCGACGCCCTCGGTACCGTCGAAACATAGTCCGGGAGCACAAAACATGAAAACGGGACCTAACGCCTTCGGTACAATCTAGAACGGGTCCGGGAGCGCAAAACCTGAAAACGAAACCCGACGCCCTTGGTACCGCATAAAATGCTTCTTGGAGCGCAAAACATGAAAACGGGACCCGACGCCATGGGTACCGCCCAAAATGGGTCTGGGAGCGTAAAACATGAAAACGGAAACCGACGCCGTCGGTACCGCAAAAATGGGTTCGGGAGCGCAAAACAAGAAAACGGGACTCGACGCCCTCGGTACCGCCGAAAATGAGTCCGGGAGCGCAAAACATTAAATCGGGATCCGACGCCCCCGTTATCGCCGAAAATGAGTCCGGGAGCGCAAAACATGAAAACGGAACCCGAAGCCCTCGGTACCGCCGAAATCGAGTCTTAGAGCGCAAAACATTAAAACGGGACCCGACGCCCACGGTACAGTCAAGAACGGGTCCGGGAGCGCAAAATATGATAACGAGACCAGACGCCGACGGTATCGCCGAAAATGGGTCCGGGAGAGCAAAACATGAAAACGGGACCCGACAAATTCGGTACCGCCGAAAACGGGGTCGGGAGCGCAAAACATGAAAACGGGACCCGACGCCGTTGATACCGCTGAAAATGGGTTTTGGAGCGCAAAACATTAAAACGGGACCCGACGCGCTCGATACCACCGTATACGGGTTCGGGAGCACAAAATTAGAAAATAGGACGCGACGCCCTCAGTACACCCGAAACTGAGTCCGGGAGCGCAAAACATGAAAACGGGACCCGACGCCGCCGGTACTGCCGAAAATGGGTTCGGGAGCGCCAAACAAGAAAACGAGACTCGACGCCCTCGATACCGCCGAAAATGACTCCGGGAGCGCAAAACATTAAATTGGGACCCGACGCCCTCACTATCGCCGAAAATGAGTCTGGGAGCGCAAAACATGAAAACGGAACTCGACGCCCTAGTTACCGCTGAAATCTAGTCTTGGAGCGCAAAACATGAAAACGAGACCCAACGCCTTCGGTACGGCCAAAAACAGGTCCGGGATCGCAAAACATGAAAACGAGACCCGACGCCCTTGGTACCGGCGAAAATGCGTCTTGGAGCGCAAAACATGAAAACGGGACCCGACGCCATCGGTACCGCCCAAAATAGGTCTTTGAGCGCAAAACATGAAAACTGGAACCGACGCCGTCGGTACCGCCGAAAATGAGTCCGGGAGCGCAAAACATGAAAACGAAACCCGACGACCTCGGTACCGCCGAAACCGAGTCCGGGAGCGAAAAACATGAAAACGGGAATCGACGCCGTCGGTACCGCAAAAAAATGGGTTCGGGAGCGCAAATCAAGAAAACGGGAGTCGACGCCCTCGGTACCGCCGAACATGAGTCCGGGAACGCAAAACATAAAATCGGGATCCGACGCCCTCGCTATCGCCGAAAAATGAGTCCGGGAGCGCAAAACATAAAATCGGGATCCGACACCCTCGCTATCGCCGAAAATGAGTCCGGGAGCGCAAAACATGAAAACGGAACCCGACGCCCTCGGTACCCGACGCCCTCGGTACCCGACGCCCTCGGTACCGCCGAACATGAGTCCGGTGACGCAAAACATAAAATCGGGATCCGACGCCCTCGCTATCGCCGAAAATGAGTCCGGGAGCGCAAAACATAAAATCGGGATCCGACACCCTCGCTATCGCCGAAAATGAGTCCGGGAGCGCAAAACATGAAAACGGAACCCGACGCCCTCGGTACCTCCAAAATCGAGTCTTGGAGCGCAAAACATTAAAACGGGACCCGACGCCCTCGGTACAGTCAAGAACGGGTCCGGGAGCGCAAAACATGATAACAGGACCAGACGCCGTCGGTATCGCCGAAAACGTGTCCGGGAGCGCAAAACATGAAAACGGGACCCGACAGATTCGTTACCGCCGAAAACGGGGCTGGGAGCGCAAAACATGAAAAACAGAACCCGACGCCGTCGGTACCGCCTAAAAGTGGTCCGGGTGCGCAAAACATGAAAACGGAACCCGACGCCCTCGGTACCGCCGAAACAGATTCCGGGAGCGCAAAACATGAAAACGGGACCTAACGCCTTCGGTACAGTCAATAAAGGGTCCGGGAGCGCAAAACTTGAAAACGGGAACCGACAAAGTCGGTACCGCCGAAATCGCGTCCGGGAGCGCAAAACATGAAAACGAAACCCGACGCCCTTGGTACCGCCAAAAATACTTCTTGGAGCGCAAAACATGAAAACGGGACCCGACGCCATCGATACCGCCCAAAATGTGTCTAGGAGCACAAAACATGAAAACGGGAACCGACGCCGTCGATACCGCAAAATGGGTTCGGGAGCGCAAAACAAGAAAACGGGACTCGACGCCCTCGGTATCGCCGAAAATGAGTCCGGGATCGCAAAACATTAAATCGAGATCCGACGCCACTGTTATCGCCGAAAATGAGTTCGGGAGAGCAAAATATGAAAACGGAACCCGACGCCCTCGGTACCGCCGAAATCGAGTCTTGGAGCGCAAGACATTAAAACGGGACCCGACGCCCTCGGTACAGTCAAGAGCGGGTCCGGGAGGACAAAATATGATAATGGGACCAGACGCCGTCGGTATCGCCGAAAATGGGTCCGGGAGCGCAAAACATGAAAACGGGACCCGACAAAGTCGGTACCGCCGAAAAAGGGGTCGGGAGCGCAAAACATGAAAAATGGGACCCGACGCCGTCGGTACCGCCTAAAACTGGTCCGGGTGCGCAAAACATGAAAACGGGACCCGACGCCCTCGGTACCGCCGAAACAGAGTCCGGGAGCGCAAAACATTAAAACAGGACCCGACGCACTCGATACCATTGTATACGGGTCCGGGAGCACAAAATTAGAAAACAGGACCCGACGCCCTCGGTACCCCCGAATCCGAGTCCAGGAGCGCAAAACATGAAAACGGGACCCGCCGCCGCCGGTACTACCGAAAATGGGTTCGGGAGCGCAAAACAAGAAAACGAGACTCGACGCCCTCGATACCGCCGAAAATGACTCCGGGAGCGCAAAACATAAAATTGGGACCCGACGCCCTCGCTATCGCCGAAAATGAATCTGGGAGCGCAAAACATGAAAACGGAACCCGACGCCCTCGGTACCGCTGAAATCGAGTCTTGGAGCGCAAAACATGAAAACGAGACCAAACGCCTTTGGTACAGTCAAGAACGGGTCCGGGAGCGCATAACAAGAAAACGGGACCCGACACAGTCGGTACCGGCAAAAATAGGTCCGGGAGCGCAAAACATGAAAACGAGACCCGACGCCCTTGGTACCGCCGAAAATGCGTCTTGGAGCGCAAAACATGAAAACGGGACCCGAAGACAACGGTACCGCCCAAAATGGGTCTTGTAGCGCTTGTCGGGTCCCGTTTTAATGTTTTGCGCGGCCGGACTCGTTTTTGGCGGTCTCGAGGGCGTCGGGTCCCGTTTTCGGCGGTATCAAGGGCGTCGGGTATCGTTTTCATGTTTTGCGGGCCCGAACTCATTTTCGGCGGTACCGAGGTCGTCGGGTCCCGTTTTCATGTTTTACGCGCCTGGACTCGTTTTCGGCGGTACCGAGGTTGTCGGGTCCCGTTTTAATGTTTTGCGTTCCCGGACTCGTTTTCGACGGTACCGTGGGCGTCGGGTCCCGTTTTCGGCGGTATCGAGGGCGTCGGGTATCGTTTTCATGTTTTGCGCGCCCGAACAAATTTTCGGCGGTACTGAGGTCGTCGGGTCCCGTTTTCATGTTTTGCGCGCCCGGACTCGTTTTCGGCGGTACCGAGGGCGTCAGGTCCCGTTTTCGGCGGTATCGAGGGCGTCGGGTATCGTTTTCATGCTTTGCGCGCCCGAACTAATTTTCGGCGGTACCGAGGTCGTCGGGTCCCGTTTTCATGTTTTGCGCGCCCGGACTCGTTTTCGGCGGCCCCGAGCTCGTCGGGTCTTGGACACATTTTCGGCGGTACAGAGGGCGTCGGGTATCGTTTTCATGTTTTGCGCGCCCGAACTCATTTTCGGCGGTACCGAGGGCGTCGGGTCCCGTTTTCATGTTTTGCGCGCCCGGAATCATTTTCGGCGGTACCGAGGGCGTCGGGTCCCGTTTTCACGTTTTGCGCGCTCGGACTCGTTTTCGGTGGTCACGAGGGCGTCGGGTCCCGTTTTCGGCGGTATCGAGGGCGTCGGGTATCGTTTTCATGTTTTGCGCGCCCGAACTCATTTTCGGCGGTACCGAGGGCGTCGAGACCCTTTTTCATGTTTTGCGCTCCCAGACTCGTTTTCGGCGGTACCGAGTGCGTCGGGTCCCGTTTTCACGTTTTGCGCGCCCGGACTCGTTTTCGGCGGTACCAAGGTTGTCGGGTCCCATTTTAATGTGTTGCGCGCCCGGACTCGTTTTCGGCGGTCTCGAGGGCGTCGGGTCCCGTTTTCGGCGGTATGGAGGGCGTCGGGTATCATTTTCATGTTTTGCGCGCCCGAACTCATTTTCGGCGGTACCGCGGGCCTCGGGTCCCGTTTTCATGTTTTGCGCGCCCGGACTCGTTTTCGGCGGTACTGAGGGCGTCGTTTCTCATTTTCTTGTTTTGCGCGCCCGGACTCATTTTCGGCGATACCCAGGGCGTCGGGTCCCTTTTTCATGTTTTGCGCGCTCGGACTCGTTTTAGACGATACCGAGGGCCTCGGGTCCCGTTTTCAAGATTTGCGCGCCCGGACTCATTTTCGACGGTACCGAGGGCGTCGGGTATCGTTTTCATGTTTTGCGCTGCCGAACTCATTTTCGGCGGTACCGAGGGCGTCGGGTCCCGTTTTCATGTTTTGCGCGCCCGGACTCGTTTTCGGCGACACTGAGGGCGTCGGGTCCCGTTTTCATGTTTTGTTCGCCCAGACTCGTTTTCGGCGGTCTCGAGGGCGTCGGGTCCCGTTTTCGGCGGTATCTAAGGCGTCGGGTATCGTTTTCATGTTTTGCGCGCCCGAATTCATTTTCGGCGGTAACGAGGGTGTCGGGTCCTGTTTTCATGTTTTGCGCCCCGGACTCATTTTTGGTGGTACCGAGGGCGTCGGGTCCCGTTTTCACGTTTTGCGCGCCCGGACTCGTTTTCGGCGGTACCGAGCTCGTCGGGTCCCAGACACATTTTCGGCGGTATCGAGGGCGTCGGGTATCGTTTCAATGTTTTGCGCGTCCAAACTCATTTTCGGCGGTACCGAGGGCGTCGGGTCCCGTTTTCATGTTTTGCGCGCCCGGACTCGTTTTCGGCGATACCGAGGGCGTCAAGTCCCATTTTCATGTTTTGTGCGCCCGGACTCGTATTCGGAGGTATCGAGGGCGTCGGGTCCCGTTTTCGGCGGTATCGAGGGCGTCGGGTATCGTTTTCATGTTTTGCGCGCCCGAACTCATTTTCGGCGGAACCGAGGGCGTCGGGTCCCGTTTTCATGTTTTGCGCGCCCGGACTCGTTTTCGGCGATACCGAGGGCGTCGGGTCCCGTTTTAATCTTTTGCGCGCCCGGACTCGTTTTCGGCGGTCACGAAGGCGTCGGGTCCCGTTTTCGGCGGTACCGAGGGCGTCGTGTCTCATTTTCTTGTTTTGCGCGCCCGGACTTATTTTCGGCGGTACCCAGGGCGTCGGGTCCCTTTATCATGTTTTGCGCGCTCGGACTCGTTTTCGGCTGTACCGAGGGCCTCGGGTCCCGTTTTCAGGTTTTGCGCGCCCGGACTCGTTTTCGACGGTACCGAGGGCGTCGGGTATCGTTTTCATGTTTTGCGCGCCCGAACTCATTTTCGGCGGTACCGAGGGCGTCGGGTCCCGTTTTCATGTTTTACGCGCCCGGACTCGTTTTCGGCGATACTGAGGGCGTCGGGTCCCGTTTTCATGTTTTGTGCGCCCGGACTCGTTTGCGGCGGTTTAGAGGGCGTCGGGTCCCGTTTTCGGCGGTATCAAGGGCGTCGGGTATCGTTTTCATGTTTTGCGCGTCCGAATTCATTTTCAGCGATATCGAGGGCGTCGGGTATCGTTTTCATGTTTTGCGCGCCCGAACTCATTTTCGGCGGTACCGAGGGCGTCGGGTCCCGTTTTTACGTTTTGCGCGCCCGGACTCGTTTTCGGCGGTACCGAGGTTGTCGGGTCCCGTTTTAATGTTTTGCGCGCCCGGACTCGTTTTTGGCGGTCTCGAGGGCGTCGGGTATCGTTTTCATGTTTTGCGCGCCCGAACTCATTTTCGGCGTTACCGAGGTCGTCGGGTCCCGTTTTCATGTTTTGCGCGCCCGGACTCATTTTCGGCGGTTCCGAGGGCGTCAGGTCTCGTTTTCACGTTTTGCGCTCCCGGACTCGTTTTCGGTGGTACCGAGGTTGTCGGGTCCCGTTTTTACGTTTTGCGCGCCCGGACTCGTTTTCGGCGGTACCGAGGTTGTCGGGTCCCGTTTTAATGTTTTGCGCGCCCGGACTCGTTTTTGGCGGTCTCGAGGGCGTCGGGTATCGTTTTCATGTTTTGCGCGCCCGAACTCATTTTCGGCGGTACCGAGGTCGTCGGGTCCCGTTTTCATGTTTTGCGCGCCCGGACTCGTTTTCGGCGGTTCCGTGGGCGTCGGGTCTCGTTTTCACGTTTTGCGCTCCCGGACTCGTTTTCGGTGGTACCGAGGTTGTCGGGTCCCGTTTTAATGTTTTGCGTTCCCGGACTCGTTTTCGACGGTACTGAGGGCGTCGGGTCCCGTTTTCGGCGGTATCGAGGGCGTCGGGTATCGTTTTCATGTTTTGCGCGCCCGAACTCATTTTCGGCGGTACCGAGGTCGTCGGGTCCCGTTTTCATGTTTTGCGCGCCCGGACTCGTTTTCGGCGGTTCCGAGGGCGTCGGGTCTCGTTTTCACGTTTTGCGCTCCCGGACTCGTTTTCGGTGGTACCGAGGTTGTCGGGTCCCGTTTTAATGTTTTGCGTTCCCGGACTCGTTTTCGACGGTACTGAGGGCGTCGGGTCCCGTTTTCGGCGGTATCGAGGGCGTCGGGTATCGTTTTTATGTTTTGCGCGCCCGAACTCATTTTCGGCGGTACCGAGGGCGTCGGTTCCCGTTTTCATGTTTTGCGCGCCCGGACTCGTTTTCGGCGGTACCGAGGGCTCGAGGGCGTCGGGTCCCGTTTTCGGCGGTATCGAGGGCGTCGGGTATCGTTTTCATGTTTTGCGCGCCCGAACTCATATTCGGCGGTACCGAGGTCGTCGGGTCCTGTTTTCATGTTTTGCGCGCCCGGACTCGTTTTCGGCGGTACCGAGGGCGTCGGGTCTCGTTTTCACGTTTTGCGCTCCCGGACTCGTTTTCGGCGGTACCGAGGTTGTCGGGTCCCGTTTTAATGTTTTGCGTTCCCGAACTCGTTTTCGACGGTATTGAGGGCGTTGGGTCCCGTTTTCGGCGGTATCGAGGGCGTCGGGTATCATTTTCATGTTTTGCGCTCCCGAACTAATTTTCGGCGGTACCGAGGTCGTCGGGTCCCGGACACATTTTCGGCGGTACCGAGGGCGTCGGGTCCCGTTTTCACGTTTTGCGCGCTCGGACTCGTTTTCGGTGGGCTCGAGGGCGTCGGGCCCCGTTTTCGGCGGTATCGAGGGCGTCGGGTATCGTTTTCATGTTTTGCGCGCCCGAACTCATTTTCGGCGGTACCGAGGGCGTCGGGTCCCTTTTTCATGTTTTGCACTCCCGGACTCATTTTCAGCGGTACCGGGGGCGTCGGGTCCCGTTTTCACGTTTTGCGCGCCCGGACTCGTTTTCGGCGGTACCGAGGTTGTCGGGTCCCGTTTTAATGTGTTGCGCGCCCGGACTCGTTTTCGGCGGTCTTGAGGGCGTCGGGTCCCGTTTTCGGCGGTATCGAGGGCGTCGGGTATCGTTTTCATGTTTTGCGCGCCCGAACTCATTTTCGGCGGTACCGCGGGTCTCGGGTCCTGTTTTCATGTTTTGCGCGCCAGGACTCATTTTCGGCGGTACCGAGGGCGTCGTGTCTCATTTTCTTGTTTTGCGCGCCCGGACTCGTTTTCGGCGATACCCAGGGCGTCGGGTCCCTTTTTCATGTTTTGCGCGCCCGGACTCTTTTTCGACGGTACCGAGGGCATCGGGTATCGTTTTCATGTTTTGCAAGCCCGAACTCATTTTCGGCGTTACCGAGGGCGTTGGGTCCCGTTTTCATGTTTTGCGCGCCCGGACTCGTTTTCGGCGATACCGAGGGCGTCGGGTCCCGTTTTCATGTTTTGTGCGCCCGGACTCGTTTTCGGCGATACCGAGGGCGTCGAGTTCCATTTTCATGTTTTGTGCGCCCGGACTCGTATTCGGCAGTATCGAGGGCGTCGGGTCCCGTTTTCAGCGGTATCGAAGGCGTCGGGTATCGTTTTAATGTTTTGCGCGCTCGAACTCATTTTCGGCGGTACCGAGGGCGTCGGGTCCCGTTTCATGTTTTACGCGCCTGGACTCGTTTTCGGCGATACTGAGGGCGTCGGGTCCCGTTTTCATGTTTTGTGCGCCCGGACTCGTTTGCGGCGGTCTCGAGGGCGTCGGGTCCCATTTTCGGCGGTATCAAAGGCGTCGGCTATCGTTTTCATGTTTTGCGCGCCCGAATTCATTTTCAGCGGTAACGAGGGCGTTGGGTCTCGTTTTCATGTTTTGCGCCCTGGACTCGTTTTTGGTGGTACCGAGGGCGTCGGGTCCCGTTTTCACGTTTTGCGCGCCCGGACTCGTTTTCGGCGGTACCGAGGTTGTCGGGTCCCGTTTTAATGTTTTGCGCGCCCGGACTCGTTTTTGGTGGTCTCGAGGGCGTCGGGTCCCGTTTTCGGCGGTACCGAGGGCGTCGGGTCCCGTTTTCATGTTTTGCGCGCCCGGACTCGTTTTAGGCGATACGGAGGGCGTCGGGTCCCGTTTTCATGTTTTGTGCGCCCGGACTCGTTTTCGGCGATACCGAGGGCATCGAGTCCCATTTTCATGTTTTGTGTGCCCGGACTCGTATTCGGCGGTATCGAGGGCGTCGGGTCTCGTTTTCGGCGGTATCGAAGGCGTCGGGTATCGTTTTCATGTTTTGCGCGCACGAATTCATTTTCGGCGGTAACGAGGGCGTCGGGTCCCGTTTTCATGTTTTGCGCCCCGGACTCGTTTTTGGTGGTACCGAGGGCGTCGGGTCCCGTTTTCACGTTTTGCGCGCCCGGACTCGTTTTCGGCGGTACCGAGCTCGTCGGGTCCCGGACACATTTTCGGCGGTATCGAGGGCGTCGGGTATCGTTTGAATGTTTTGCGCGTCCAAACTCATTTTCGGCGGTACCGAGGGCGTCGGGTCCCGTTTTAATGTTTTGCGCGCCCGGACTCGTTTTCGGCGATACCGAGGGCGTCGAGTTCCATTTTCATGTTTTGTGCGCCCGGACTCATATTCGGCGGTATCGAGGGCGTCGGGTCCCATTTTCGGCGGTATCGAAGGCGTCGGGTATCGTTTTCATGTATTGCGCGCCCGAACTCATTTTCGGCGGTACCGAGGGCGTCGGGTCCCGTTTTCATGTTTTACGCGCCTGGACTCGTTTTCGGCGTTACTGAGGGCGTCGCGTCCCGTTTTCATGTTTTGTGCGCCCGGACTCGTTTGCGGCGGTCTCGAGGGCGTCGGGTCCCGTTTTCGACGGTATCAAAGGCGTCGGCTATCGTTTTCATGTTTTGCGCGCCCGAATTCATTTTCAGCGGTAACGAGGGCGTCGGGTCTCGTTTTCATGTTTTACGACCCGGACTCGTTTTTGGTGGTACCGAGGGCGTCGGGTCCCGTTTTGACGTTTTGCTCGCCCGGACTCGTTTTCGGCGGTACCGAGGGCGTCGGGTCCCTTTTTAATGTTTTGCGCGCCCGGACTCGTTTTTGGTGGTCTCGAGGGCGTCGGGTCCTGTTTTCGGCGGTATCGAGGGCGTCGGGTATCGTTTTCATGTTTTGCGCGCCCGAACTCATTTTCGGCAGTACCGAGGTCGTCGGGTCCCGTTTTCATGTTTTGCGCGCCCTGACTCGTTTTCGGCGGTACCGAGGGCGTAGGGTCTCGTTTTCACGTTTTGCGCTCCCGGACTCGTTTTCGGCGGTACCGAGGTTGTCGGGTCCCGTTTTAATGTTTTGCGTTCCCGGACTCGTTTTCGACGGTATTGAGGGCGTCGGGTCCCGTTTTCGTCCGTATCGAGGGCGTCGGGTATCTTTTTCCTGTTTTGCGCTCCCGAACTAATTTTCGGCGGTACCGAGGTCGTCGGGTCCCGTTTTCATGTTTTGCGCGCCCAGACTCATTTTCGGCGGTACCGAGGGCGTCGGGTCGTTTTTTCATGTTTTGCGCTCCCGGACTCGTTTTCGGCGGTACCGGGGGCGTCGGGTCCCGTTTACACGTTTTGCGCGCCCGGACTCGTTTTCGGCGGTACCGAGGTTGTCGGGTCCCGTTTTAATGTGTTGCGCGCGCCCGGACTCGTTTTCGGCGGTCTTGAGGGCGTCGGGTCCCGTTTTCGGCGGTATCGAGAGCGTCGGGTATCGTTTTCATGTTTTGCGCGCCCGAACTCATTTTCGGCGGTACCGCGGGTCTCGGGTCCCGTTTTCATGTTTTGCGCGCCCGGACTCGTTTTCGGCGGTACCGAGGGCGTCGTGTCTCATTTTCTTGTTTTGCGCGCCCGGACTCGTTTTCGGCGATACCCAGGGCGTCGGGTCCCTTTTTCATGTTTTGCGCGCTCGGACTCGTTTTAGACGGTACCGAGGGCCTCGGGTCCCGTTTTCAAGTTTTGCGCGCCCGGACTCGTTTTCGACGGTACCGAGGGCATCGGGTATCGTTTTCATGTTTTGCGCGCCCGAACTCATTTTCAGCGGTACCGAGGGCGTCGGTTCCCGTTTTCATGTTTTGGGCGCCCGGACTCGTTTTCGGCGATACCGAGGGCGTCGAGTCCCATTTTCATGTTTTGTGCGCCCGGACTCGTATTCGGCGGTATCGAGGGCGTCGGGTCCCATTTTCGGCGGTATCGAAGGCGTCGGGTATCATTTTCATGTTTTGCGCGCCCGAATTCATTTTCGGCGGTAACGAGGGCGTCGGGTCCCGTTTTCATGTTTTGCGCCCCGGACTCGTTTTTGGTGGTACCGAGGGCGTCGGGTCCCGTTTTCACGTTTTGCGCGCCCGGACTCATTTTCGGCGATACCGAGCTCGTCGGGTCCCGGACACATTTTCGGCGGTATCGAGGGCGTCGGGTATCGTTTGAATGTTTTGCGCGTCCAAACTCATTTTCGGTGGTACCGAGGGCGTCGGGTCCCGTTTTAATGTTTTGCGCGCCCGGACTCGTTTTCGGCGATACCGAGGGCGTCTAGTTCCATTTTCATGTTTTGTGCGCCCGGACTCGTATTCGGCGGTATCGAGGGCGTCGGGTCCCGTTTTCGGCGGTATCGAAGGCGTCGGGTATCGTTTTCATGTTTTGCGCGCCCGAACTCATTTTCGGCGGTACCGAGGGCGTCGGGTCCCTTTTTCATGTTTTACGCGCCTGGACTCATTTTCGGCGATACTGAGGGCGTCGGGTCCCGTTTTCATGTTTTGTGCGCCCGGACTCGTTTGCGGCGGTCTCGAGGGCGTCGGGTCCCGTTTTCGGCGGTGTCAAAGGCGTCGGCTATCGTTTTCATGTTTTTCGCGCCCGAATTCATTTTCAGCGGTAACGAGGGCGTCGGGTCTCGTTTTCATGTTTTGCGCCCCGGACTCGTTTTTGGTGGTACCAAGGGCGTCGGGTCCCGTTTTCACGTTTTGCTCGCCCGGACTCGTTTTCGGCGGTACCGAGGGCGTCGGGTCCCGTTTTAATGTTTTGCGCGCCCGGACTCGTTTTTGGTGGTCTCGAGGGCGTCGGGTCCCGTTTTAATGTGTTGCGCGCCCGGACTCGTTTTCGGCGGTCTTGAGGGCGTCGGGTCCCGTTTTCGGCGGTATCGAGAGCGTCGGGTATCGTTTTCATGTTTTGCGCGCCCGAACTCATTTTCGGCGGTACCGCGGGTCTCGGGTACCGTTTTCATGTTTTGCGCGCCCGGACTCGTTTTCGGCGGTACCGAGGGCGTCGTGTCTCATTTTCTTGTTTTGCGCGCTCGGACTCGTTTTCGGCGATACCCAGGGCGTCGGGTCCCTTTTTAATGTTTTGCGCGCCCGGACTCGTTTTCGGCGATACCGAGGGCGTCTAGTTCCATTTTCATGTTTTGTGCGCCCGGACTCGTATTCGGCGGTATCGAGGGCGTCGGGTCCCGTTTTCGGCGGTATCGAAGGCGTCGGGTATCGTTTTCATGTTTTGCGCGCCCGAACTCATTTTCGGCGGTACCGAGGTCGTCGGGTCCCGTTTTCATGTTTTACGCTCCCGGACTCGTTTTCGGCGGTACCGAGGTTGTCGGGTCCCGTTTTAATGTTTTGCGTTCCCGGACTCGTTTTCGACGGTATTGAGGGCGTCGGGTCCCGTTTTCGTCGGTATCGAGGGCGTCGGGTATCTTTTTCATGTTTTGCGCTCCCGAACTAATTTTCGGCGGTACCGAGGTCGTCGGGTCCCGTTTTCATGTTTTGCGCGCCCGGACTCGTTTTCGGCGGTACCGAGGGCGTCGGGTCGCTTTTTCATGTTTTGCGCTCCCGGACTCGTTTTCGGCGGTACCGGGGGCGTTGGGTCCCGTTTACACGTTTTGCGCGCCCGGACTCGTTTTCGGCGGTACCGAGGTTGTCGGGTCCCGTTTTAATGTGTTGCGCGCCCGGACTCGTTTTCGGCGGTCTTGAGGGCGTCGTGTCCCGTTTTCGGCGGTATCGAGAGCGTCGGGTATCGTTTTCATGTTTTGCGCGCCCGAACTCATTTTCGGCGGTACCGCGGGTCTCGGGTACCGTTTTCATGTTTTGCGCGCCCTGACTCGTTTTCGGCGGTACCGAGGGCGTCGGGTCTTGTTTTCACGTTTCGCGCTCCCGGACTCGTTTTCGGCGGTACCGAGGTTGTCGGGTCCCGTTTTAATGTTTTGCGTTCCCGGACTCGTTTTCGACTGTATTGAGGGCGTCGGGTCCCGTTTTCGTCGGTATCGAGGGCGTCGGGTATCTTTTTCATGTTTTGCGCTCCCGAACTAATTTTCGACGGTACCGAAGTCGTCGGGTCCCGTTTTCATGTTTTGCGCGCCCGGACTCGTTTTCGGCGGTACCGAGGGCGTCGTGTCGCTTTTTCATGTTTTGCGCTCCCGGACTCGTTTTCGGCGGTACCGGGGGCGTCGGGTCCCGTTTACACGTTTTGCGCGCCCGGACTCGTTTTCGGCGGTACCGAGGTTGTCGGGTCCCGTTTTAATGTGTTGCGCGCCCGGACTCGTTTTCGGCGGTCTTGAGGGCGTCGGGTCCCGTTTTCGGCGGTATCGAGAGCGTCGGGTATCGTTTTCATGTTTTGCGCGCCCGAACTCATTTTCGGCGGTACCGAGGGCGTCGGGTCCCGTTTTTACGTTTTGCGCGCCCGGACTCGTTTTCGGCGGTACCGAGGTTGTTGGGTCCCGTTTTAATGTTTTGCGCGCCCGGACTCGTTTTTGGCGGTCTCGAGGGCGTCGGGTATCGTTTTCATGTTTTGCGCGCCCGAACTCATTTTCGGCGGTACCGAGGTCGTCGGGTCCCGTTTTCATGTTTTGCGCGCCCGGACTCATTTTCGGCGGTTCCGAGGGCGTCAGGTCTCGTTTTCACGTTTTGCGCTCCCGGACTCGTTTTCGGTGGTACCGAGGTTGTCGGGTTCCGTTTTTACGTCTTGCGCGCCCGGACTCGTTTTCGGCGGTACCGAGGTTGTCGGGTCCCGTTTTAATGTTTTACGCGCCCGGACTCGTTTTTGGCGGTCTCGAGGGCGTCGGGTGTCGTTTTCATGTTTTGCGCGCCCGAACTCATTTTCGGCGGTACCGAGGTCGTCGGGTCCCGTTTTCATGTTTTGCGCGCCCGGACTCGTTTTCAGGCGGTTCCGTGGGCGTCGGGTCTCGTTTTCACGTTTTGCGCTCCCGGACTCGTTTTCGGTGGTACCGAGGTTGTCGGGTCCCGTTTTAATGTTTTGCGTTCCCGGACTCGTTTTCGACGGTACTGAGGGCGTCGGGTCCCGTTTTCGGCGGTATCGAGGGCGTCGGGTATCGTTTTCATGTTTTGCGCGCCCGAACTCATTTTCGGCGGTACCGAGGTCGTCGGGTCCCGTTTTCATGTTTTGCGCGCCCGGACTCGTTTTCGGCGGTTCCGAGGGCGTCGGGTCTCGTTTTCACGTTTTGCGCTCCCGGACTCGTTTTCGGTGGTACCGAGGTTGTCGGGTCCCGTTTTAATGTTTTGCGTTCCCGGACTCGTTTTCGACGGTACTGAGGGCGTCGGGTCCCGTTTTCGGCGGTATCGAGGGCGTCGGGTATCGTTTTCATGTTTTGCGCTCCCGAACTAATTTTCGGCGGTACCGAGGTCGTCGGGTCCCGGACACATTTTCGGCGGTATAGAGGGCGTCGGGTATCGTTTTTATGTTTTGCGCGCCCGAACTCATTTTCGGCGGTACCGAGGGCGTCGGGTCCCGTTTTCACGTCTTGCGCGCTCGGACTCATTTTCGGTGGGCTCGAGGGCGTCGGGTCCCGTTTTCGGCGGTATCGAGGGCGTCGGGTATCGTTTTCATGTTTTGCGCGCCCGAACTCATATTCGGCGGTACCGAGGTCGTCGGGTCCCGTTTTCATGTTTTGCCCGCCCGGACTCGTTTTTGGCGGTACCGAGGGCGTCGGGTCTCGTTTTCACGTTTTGCGCTCCCGGACTCGTTTTCGGCGGTACCGAGGTTGTCGGGTCCCGTTTTAATGTTTTGCGTTCCTGGACTCGTTTTCGACGGTATTGAGGGCGTTGGGTCCCGTTTTCGGCGGTATCGAGGGCGTCGGGTATCGTTTTCATGTTTTGCGCTCCCGAACTAATTTTCGGCGGTACCGAGGTCGTCGGGTCCCGGACACATTTTCGACGGTATAGAGGGCGTCGGGTATCGTTTTTATGTTTTGCGCGCCCGAACTCATTTTCGGCGGTACCGAGGGCGTCGGTTCCCGTTTTCATGTTTTGCGCGCCCGGACTCGTTTTCGGCGGTACCGAGGGCGTCGGGTCCCGTTTTCACGTTTTGCGCGCTCGGACTCGTTTTCGGTGGGCTCGAGGGCGTCGGGCCCCGTTTTCGGCGGTATCGAGGGCGTCGGGTATCGTTTTCTTGTTTTGCGCGCCCGAACTCATTTTCGGCGGTACCGAGGGCGTCGGGTCCCTTTTTCATGTTTTGCACTCCCGGACTCGTTTTCGGCGGTACCGGGGGCGTCGGGTCCCGTTTTCACGTTTTGCGCGCCCGGACTCGTTTTCGGCGGTACCGAGGTTGTCGGGTCCCGTTTTAATGTGTTGCGCGCCCGGACTCGTTTTCGGCGGTCTTGAGGGCGTCGGGTCCCGTTTTCGGCGGTATCGAGGGCGTCGGGTATCGTTTTCATGTTTTGCGCGCTCGAACTCATTTTCGGCGGTACCGCGGGTCTCGGGTCCTGTTTTCATGTTTTGCGCGCCAGGACTCGTTTTCGGCGGTACCGAGGGCGTCGTGTCTCATTTTCTTGTTTTGCGCGCCCGGACTCGTTTTCGGCGATACCCAGGGCGTCGGGTCCCTTTTCCATGTTTTGCGCGCCCGGACTCTTTTTCGACGGTACCGAGGGCATCGGGTATCGTTTTCATGTTTTGCAAGCCCGAACTCATTTTCGGCGTTACCGAGGGCGTCGGGTCCCGTTTTCATGTTTTGCGCGCCCGGACTCGTTTTCGGCGATACCGAGGGCGTCGGGTCCCGTTTTCATGTTTTGTGCGCCCGGACTCATTTTCGGCGATACCGAGGGCGTCGAGTTCCATTTTCATGTTTTGTGCGCCCGGACTCGTATTCGGCAGTATCGAGGGCGTCGGGTCCCGTTTTCAGCGGTATCGAAGGCGTCGGGTATCGTTTTAATGTTTTGCGCGCTCGAACTCATTTTCGGCGGTACCGAGGGCGTCGGGTCCCGTTTCATGTTTTACGCGCCTGGACTCGTTTTCGGCGATACTGAGGGCGTCGGGTCCCGTTTTCATGTTTTGTGCGCCCGGACTCGTTTGCGGCGGTCTCGAGGGCGTCGGGTCCCATTTTCGGCGGTATCAAAGGCGTCGGCTATCGTTTTCATGTTTTGCGCGCCCGAATTCATTTTCAGCGGTAACGAGGGCGTCGGGTCTCGTTTTCATGTTTTGCGCCCTGGACTCGTTTTTGGTAGTACCGAGGGCGTCGGGTCCCGTTTTCACTTTTTGCGCGCCCGGACTCGTTTTCGGCGGTACCGAGGTTGTCGGGTCCCGTTTTAATGTTTTGCGCGCCCGGACTCGTTTTTGGTGGTCTCGAGGGCGTCGGGTCCCGTTTTCGGCGGTACCGAGGGCGTCGGGTCCCGTTTTCATGTTTTGCGCGCCCGGACTCGTTTTAGGCGATACGGAGGGCGTCGGGTCCCATTTTCATGTTTTGTGCGCCCGGACTCGTTTTCGGCGGTACCGAGGTTGTCGGGTCCCGTTTTAATGTTTTGCGTTCCCGGACTCGTTTTCGACTGTATTGAGGGCGTCGGGTCCCGTTTTCGTCGGTATCGAGGGCGTCGGGTATCTTTTTCATGTTTT
This sequence comes from Schoenoplectus triqueter, assembly GCA_964058805.1. Taxonomy (NCBI): domain Eukaryota; kingdom Viridiplantae; phylum Streptophyta; class Magnoliopsida; order Poales; family Cyperaceae; genus Schoenoplectus; species Schoenoplectus triqueter. The sequence goes on along the minus strand of CAXKVV010000247.1, from coordinate 11,721 downwards.
GCGCTCCCGAACTAATTTTCGACGGTACCGAGGTCGTCGGGTCCCGTTTTCATGTTTTGCGCGCCCGGACTCGTTTTCGGCGGTACCGAGGGCGTCGTGTCGCTTTTTCATGTTTTGCGCTCCCGGACTCGTTTTCGGCGGTACCGGGGGCGTCGGGTCCCGTTTACACGTTTTGCGCGCCCGGACTCGTTTTCGGCGGTACCGAGGTTGTCGGGTCCCGTTTTAATGTGTTGCGCGCCCGGACTCGTTTTCGGCGGTCTTGAGGGCGTCGGGTCCCGTTTTCGGCGGTATCGAGAGCGTCGGGTATCGTTTTCATGTTTTGCGCGCCCGAACTCATTTTCGGCGGTACCGAGGGCGTCGGGTCCCGTTTTTACGTTTTGCGCGCCCGGACTCGTTTTCGGCGGTACCGAGGTTGTTGGGTCCCGTTTTAATGTTTTGCGCGCCCGGACTCGTTTTTGGCGGTCTCGAGGGCGTCGGGTATCGTTTTCATGTTTTGCGCGCCCGAACTCATTTTCGGCGGTACCGAGGTCGTCGGGTCCCGTTTTCATGTTTTGCGCGCCCGGACTCATTTTCGGCGGTTCCGAGGGCGTCAGGTCTCGTTTTCACGTTTTGCGCTCCCGGACTCGTTTTCGGTGGTACCGAGCTTGTCGGGTTCCGTTTTTACGTCTTGCGCGCCCGGACTCGTTTTCGGCGGTACCGAGGTTGTCGGGTCCCGTTTTAATGTTTTGCGCGCCCGGACTCGTTTTTGGCGGTCTCGAGGGCGTCGGGTGTCGTTTTCATGTTTTGCGCGCCCGAACTCATTTTCGGCGGTACCGAGGTCGTCGGGTCCCGTTTTCATGTTTTGCGCGCCCGGACTCGTTTTCAGGCGGTTCCGTGGGCGTCGGGTCTCGTTTTCACGTTTTGCGCTCTCGGACTCGTTTTCGGTGGTACCGAGGTTGTCGGGTCCCGTTTTAATGTTTTGCGTTCCCGGACTCGTTTTCGACGGTACTGAGGGCGTCGGGTCCCGTTTTCGGCGGTATCGAGGGCGTCGGGTATCGTTTTCATGTTTTGCGCGCCCGAACTCATTTTCGGCGGTACCGAGGTCGTCGGGTCCCGTTTTCATGTTTTGCGCGCCCGGACTCGTTTTCGGCGGTTCCGAGGGCGTCGGGTCTCGTTTTCACGTTTTGCGCTCCCGGACTCGTTTTCGGTGGTACCGAGGTTGTCGGGTCCCGTTTTAATGTTTTGCGTTCCCGGACTCGTTTTCGACGGTACTGAGGGCGTCGGGTCCCGTTTTCGGCGGTATCGAGGGCGTCGGGTATCGTTTTCATGTTTTGCGCTCCCGAACTAATTTTCGGCGGTACCGAGGTCGTCGGGTCCCGGACACATTTTCGGCGGTATAGAGGGCGTCGGGTATCGTTTTTATGTTTTGCGCGCCCGAACTCATTTTCGGCGGTACCGAGGGCGTCGGGTCCCGTTTTCACGTCTTGCGCGCTCGGACTCATTTTCGGTGGGCTCGAGGGCGTCGGGTCCCGTTTTCGGCGGTATCGAGGGCGTCGGGTATCGTTTTCATGTTTTGCGCGCCCGAACTCATATTCGGCGGTACCGAGGTCGTCGGGTCCCGTTTTCATGTTTTGCCCGCCCGGACTCGTTTTTGGCGGTACCGAGGGCGTCGGGTCTCGTTTTCACGTTTTGCGCTCCCGGACTCGTTTTCGGCGGTACCGAGGTTGTCGGGTCCCGTTTTAATGTTTTGCGTTCCTGGACTCGTTTTCGACGGTATTGAGGGCGTTGGGTCCCGTTTTCGGCGGTATCGAGGGCGTCGGGTATCGTTTTCATGTTTTGCGCTCCCGAACTAATTTTCGGCGGTACCGAGGTCGTCGGGTCCCGGACACATTTTCGACGGTATAGAGGGCGTCGGGTATCGTTTTTATGTTTTGCGCGCCCGAACTCATTTTCGGCGGTACCGAGGGCGTCGGTTCCCGTTTTCATGTTTTGCGCGCCCGGACTCGTTTTCGGCGGTACCGAGGGCGTCGGGTCCCGTTTTCACGTTTTGCGCGCTCGGACTCGTTTTCGGTGGGCTCGAGGGCGTCGGGCCCCGTTTTCGGCGGTATCGAGGGCGTCGGGTATCGTTTTCTTGTTTTGCGCGCCCGAACTCATTTTCGGCGGTACCGAGGGCGTCGGGTCCCTTTTTCATGTTTTGCACTCCCGGACTCGTTTTCGGCGGTACCGGGGGCGTCGGGTCCCGTTTTCACGTTTTGCGCGCCCGGACTCGTTTTCGGCGGTACCGAGGTTGTCGGGTCCCGTTTTAATGTGTTGCGCGCCCGGACTCGTTTTCGGCGGTCTTGAGGGCGTCGGGTCCCGTTTTCGGCGGTATCGAGGGCGTCGGGTATCGTTTTCATGTTTTGCGCGCTCGAACTCATTTTCGGCGGTACCGCGGGTCTCGGGTCCTGTTTTCATGTTTTGCGCGCCAGGACTCGTTTTCGGCGGTACCGAGGGCGTCGTGTCTCATTTTCTTGTTTTGCGCGCCCGGACTCGTTTTCGGCGATACCCAGGGCGTCGGGTCCCTTTTCCATGTTTTGCGCGCCCGGACTCTTTTTCGACGGTACCGAGGGCATCGGGTATCGTTTTCATGTTTTGCAAGCCCGAACTCATTTTCGGCGTTACCGAGGGCGTCGGGTCCCGTTTTCATGTTTTGCGCGCCCGGACTCGTTTTCGGCGATACCGAGGGCGTCGGGTCCCGTTTTCATGTTTTGTGCGCCCGGACTCATTTTCGGCGATACCGAGGGCGTCGAGTTCCATTTTCATGTTTTGTGCGCCCGGACTCGTATTCGGCAGTATCGAGGGCGTCGGGTCCCGTTTTCAGCGGTATCGAAGGCGTCGGGTATCGTTTTAATGTTTTGCGCGCTCGAACTCATTTTCGGCGGTACCGAGGGCGTCGGGTCCCGTTTCATGTTTTACGCGCCTGGACTCGTTTTCGGCGATACTGAGGGCGTCGGGTCCCGTTTTCATGTTTTGTGCGCCCGGACTCGTTTGCGGCGGTCTCGAGGGCGTCGGGTCCCATTTTCGGCGGTATCAAAGGCGTCGGCTATCGTTTTCATGTTTTGCGCGCCCGAATTCATTTTCAGCGGTAACGAGGGCGTCGGGTCTCGTTTTCATGTTTTGCGCCCTGGACTCGTTTTTGGTAGTACCGAGGGCGTCGGGTCCCGTTTTCACTTTTTGCGCGCCCGGACTCGTTTTCGGCGGTACCGAGGTTGTCGGGTCCCGTTTTAATGTTTTGCGCGCCCGGACTCGTTTTTGGTGGTCTCGAGGGCGTCGGGTCCCGTTTTCGGCGGTACCGAGGGCGTCGGGTCCCGTTTTCATGTTTTGCGCGCCCGGACTCGTTTTAGGCGATACGGAGGGCGTCGGGTCCCATTTTCATGTTTTGTGCGCCCGGACTCGTTTTCGGCGATACCGAGGGCGTCGAGTCCCATTTTCATGTTTTGTGTGCCCGGACTCGTATTCGGCGGTATCGAGGGCGTCGGGTCCCGTTTTCGGCGGTATCGAAGGCGTCGGGTATCGTTTTCATGTTTTGCGCGCACGAATTCATTTTCGGCGGTAACGAGGGCGTCGGGTCCCGTTTTGATGTTTTGCGCCCCGGACTCGTTTTTGGTGGTACCGAGGGCGTCGGGTCCCGTTTTCACGTTTTGCGCGCCCGGACTCGTTTTCGGCGGTACCGAGCTCGTCGGGTCCCGGACACATTTTCGGCGGTATCGAGGGCGTCGGGTATCGTTTGAATGTTTTGCGCGTCCAAACTCATTTTCGGCGGTACCGAGGGCGTCGGGTCCCGTTTTAATGTTTTGCGCGCCCGGACTCGTTTTCGGCGATACCGAGGGCGTCGAGTTCCATTTTCATGTTTTGTGCGCCCGGACTCATATTCGGCGGTATCGAGGGCGTCGGGTCCCATTTTCGGCGGTATCGAAGGCGTCGGGTATCGTTTTCATGTTTTGCGCGCCCGAACTCATTTTCGGCGGTACCGAGGGCGTCGGGTCCCGTTTTCATGTTTTACGCGCCTGGACTCGTTTTCGGCGTTACTGAGGGCGTCGCGTCCCGTTTTCTTTTTTTGTGCGCCCGGACTCGTTTGCGGCGGTCTCGAGGGCGTCGGGTCCCGTTTTCGACGGTATCAAAGGCGTCGGCTATCGTTTTCATGTTTTGCGCGCCCGAATTCATTTTCAGCGGTAACGAGGGCGTCGGGTCTCGTTTTCATGTTTTGCGCCCCGGACTCGTTTTTGGTGGTACCGAGGGCGTCGGGTCCCGTTTTGACGTTTTGCTCGCCCGGACTCGTTTTCGGCGGTACCGAGGGCGTCGGGTCCCGTTTTAATGTTTTGCGCGCCCGGACTCGTTTTTGGTGGTCTCGAGGGCGTCGGGTCCTGTTTTCGGCGGTATCGAGGGCGTCGGGTATCGTTTTCATGTTTTGCGCGCCCGAACTCATTTTCGGCGGTACCGAGGTCGTCGGGTCCCGTTTTCATGTTTTGCGCGCCCTGACTCGTTTTCGGCGGTACCGAGGGCGTCGGGTCTCGTTTTCACGTTTTGCGCTCCCGGACTCGTTTTCGGCGGTACCGAGGTTGTCGGGTCCCGTTTTAATGTTTTGCGTTCCCGGACTCGTTTTCGACGGTATTGAGGGCGTCGGGTCCCGTTTTCGTCGGTATCGAGGGCGTCGGGTATCTTTTTCATGTTTTACGCTCCCGAACTAATTTTCGGCGGTACCGAGGTCGTCGGGTCCCGTTTTCATGTTTTGCGCGCCCAGACTCGTTTTCGGCGGTACCGAGGGCGTCGGGTCGTTTTTTCATGTTTTGCGCTCCCGGACTCGTTTTCGGCGGTACCGGGGGCGTCGGGTCCCGTTTACATGTTTTGCGCGCCCGGACTCGTTTTCGGCGGTACCGAGGTTGTCGGGTCCCGTTTTAATGTGTTGCGCGCACGGACTCGTTTTCGGCGGTCTTGAGGGCGTCGGGTCCCGTTTTCGGCGGTATCGAGAGCGTCGGGTATCGTTTTCATGTTTTGCGCGCCCGAACTCATTTTCAGCGGTACCGCGGGTCTCGGGTCCCGTTTTCATGTTTTGCGCGCCCGGACTCGTTTTCGGCGGTACCGAGGGCGTCGTGTCTCATTTTCTTGTTTTGCGCGCCCGGACTCGTTTTCGGCGATACCCAGGGCGTCGGGTCCCTTTTTCATGTTTTGCGCGCTCGGACTCGTTTTAGACGGTACCGAGGGCCTCGGGTCCCGTTTTCAAGTTTTGCGCGCCCGGACTCGTTTTCGACTGTACCGAGGGCATCGGGTATCGTTTGAATGTTTTGCGCGCCCGAACTCATTTTCAGCGGTACCGAGGGCGTCGGGTCCCGTTTTCATGTTTTGGGCGCCCGGACTCGTTTTCGGCGATACCGAGGGCGTCGAGTCCCATTTTCATGTTTTGTGCGCCCGGACTCGTATTCGGCGGTATCGAGGGCGTCGGGTCCCGTTTTCGGCGGTATCGAATGCGTCGGGTATCATTTTCATGTTTTGCGCGCCCGGACTCATTTTCGGCGGTACCGAGGGCGTCGGGTCCCGTTTTCATGTTTTACGCGCCTGGACTCATTTTCGGCGATACTGAGGGCGTCGGGTCCCGTTTTCATGTTTTGTGCGCCCGGACTCGTTTGCGGCGGTCTCGAGGGCGTCAGGTCCCGTTTTCGGCGGTGTCAAAGGCGTCGGCTATCGTTTTCATGTTTTGCGCGCCCGAATTCATTTTCAGCGGTAACGAGGGCGTCGGGTCTCGTTTTCATGTTTTGCGCCCCGGACTCGTTTTTGGTGGTACCGAGGGCGTCGGGTCCCGTTTTCACGTTTTGCTCGCCCGGACTCGTTTTCGGCGGTACCGAGGGCGTCGGGTCCCGTTTTAATGTTTTGCGCGCCCGGACTCGTTTTTGGTGGTCTCGAGGGCGTCGGGTCCCGTTTTAATGTGTTGCGCGCCCGGACTCGTTTTCGGCGGTCTTGAGGGCGTCGGGTCCCGTTTTCGGCGGTATCGAGAGCGTCGGGTATCGTTTTCATGTTTTGCGCGCCCGAACTCATTTTCGGCGGTACCGCGGGTCTCGGGTACCGTTTTCATGTTTTGCGCGCCCGGACTCGTTTTCGGCGGTACCGAGGGCGTCGTGTCTCATTTTCTTGTTTTGCGCGCCCGGACTCGTTTTCGGCGATACCCAGGGCGTCGGGTCCCTTTTTAATGTTTTGCGCGCCCGGACTCGTTTTCGGCGATACCGAGGGCGTCTAGTTCCATTTTCATGTTTTGTGCACCCGGACTCGTATTCGGCGGTATCGAGGGCGTCGGGTCCTGTTTTCGGCGGTATCGAAGGCGTCGGGTATCGTTTTCATGTTTTGCGCGCCCGAACTCATTTTCGGCGGTACCGAGGTCGTCGGGTCCCGTTTTCATGTTTTACGCTCCCGGACTCGTTTTCGGCGGTACCGAGGTTGTCGGGTCCCGTTTTAATGTTTTGCGTTCCCGGACTCGTTTTCGACGGTATTGAGGGCGTCGGGTCCCGTTTTCGTCGGTATCGAGGGCGTCGGGTATCTTTTTCATGTTTTGCGCTCCCGAACTAATTTTCGGCGGTACCGAGGTCGTCGGGTCCCGTTTTCATGTTTTGCGCGCCCGGACTCGTTTTCGGCGGTACCGAGGGCGTCGGGTCGCTTTTTCATGTTTTGCGCTCCCGGACTCGTTTTCGGCGGTACCGGGGGCGTCGGGTCCCGTTTACACGTTTTGCGCGCCCGGACTCGTTTTCGGCGGTACCGAGGTTGTCGGGTCCCGTTTTAATGTGTTGCGCGCCCGGACTCGTTTTCGGCGGTCTTGAGGGCGTCGGGTCCCGTTTTCGGCGGTATCGAGAGCGTCGGGTATCGTTTTCATGTTTTGCGCGCCCGAACTCATTTTCGGCGGTACCGCGGGTCTCGGGTACCGTTTTCATGTTTTGCGCGCCCTGACTCGTTTTCGGCGGTACCGAGGGCGTCGGGTCTCGTTTTCACGTTTTGCGCTCCCGGACTCGTTTTCGGCGGTACCGAGGTTGTCGGGTCCCGTTTTAATGTTTTGCGTTCCCGGACTCGTTTTCGACTGTATTGAGGGCGTCGGGTCCCGTTTTCGTCGGTATCGAGGGCGTCGGGTATCTTTTTCATGTTTTGCGCTCCCGAACTAATTTTCGGCGGTACCGAGGTCGTCGGGTCCCGTTTTCATGTTTTGCGCGCCCGGACTCGTTTTCGGCGGTACCGAGGGCGTCGGGTCGCTTTTTCATGTTTTGCGCTCCCGGACTCGTTTTCGGCGGTACCGGAGGCGTCGGGTCCCGTTTACACGTTTTGCGCGCCCGGACTCGTTTTCGGCGGTACCGAGGTTGTCGGGTCCCGTTTTAATGTGTTGCGCGCCCGGACTCGTTTTCGGCGGTCTTGAGGGCGTCGGGTCCCGTTTTCGGCGGTATCGAGAGCGTCGGGTATCGTTTTCATGTTTTGCGCGCCCGAACTCATTTTCGGCGGTACCGCGGGTCTCGGGTACCGTTTTCATGTTTTGCGCGCCCGGACTCGTTTTCGGCGGTACCGAGGGCGTCGTGTCTCATTTTCTTGTTTTGCGCGCCCGGACTCGTTTTCGGCGATACCCAGGGCGTCGGGTCCCTTTTTCATGTTTTGCGCGCTCGTACTCGTTTTAGACGGTACCGACGGCCTCGGGTCCCGTTTTCAAGTTTTGGGCGCCCGGACTCGTTTTCGGCGATAACGAGGGCGTCGAGTCCCATTTTCATGTTTTGTGCGCCCGGACTCGTATTCGGCGGTATCGAGGGCGTCGGGTCCCGTTTTCGGCGGTATCGAAGGCGTCGGGTATCATTTTCATGTTTTGCGCGCCCGAATTCATTTTCGGCGGTAACGAGGGCGTCGGGTCCCGTTTTCATGTTTTGCGCCCCGGACTCGTTTTTGGTGGTACCGAGGGCGTCGGGTCCCGTTTTCACGTTTTGCGCGCCCGGACTCGTTTTCGGCGGTACCGAGCTCGTCAGGTCCCGGACACATTTTCGGCGGTATCGAGGGCGTCGGTATCGTTTGAATGTTTTGCGCGTCCAAACTCATTTTCGGCGGTACCGAGGGCGTCGGGTCCCGTTTTAATGTTTTGCGCGCCCGGACTCGTTTTCGGCGATACCGAGGGCGTCTAGTTCCATTTTCATGTTTTGTGCGCCCGGACTCGTATTCGACGGTATCGAGGGCGTCGGGTCCCGTTTTCGGCGGTATCGAAGGCGTCGGGTATCGTTTCCATGTTTTGCGCGCCCGAACTCATTTTCGGCGGTACCGAGGGCGTCGGGTCCCGTTTTCATGTTTTACGTGCCTGGACTCGTTTTCGGCGATACTGAGGGCGTCGGGTCCCGTTTTCATGTTTTGTGCGCCCGGACTCGTTTGCGGCGGTCTCGAGGGCGTCAGGTCCCGTTTTCGACGGTATCAAAGGCGTCGGCTATCGTTTTCATGTTTTGCGCGCCCGAATTCATTTTCAGCGGTAACGAGGGCGTCGGGTCTCGTTTTCATGTTTTGCGCCCCGGACTCGTTTTTGGTGGTACCGAGGGCGTCGGGTCCCGTTTTCACGTTTTGCTCGCCCGGACTCGTTTTCGGCGGTACCGAGGGCGTCGGGTCCCGTTTTAATGTTTTGCGCGCCCGGACTCGTTTTTGGTGGTCTCGAGGGCGTCGGGTCCTGTTTTCGGCGGTATCGAGGGCGTCGGGTATCGTTTTCATGTTTTGCGCGCCCGAACTCATTTTCGGCGGTACCGAGGTCGTCGGGTCCCGTTTTCATGTTTTGCGCGCCCTGACTCGTTTTCGGCGGTACCGAGGGCGTCGGGTCTCGTTTTCACGTTTTGCGCTCCCGGACTCGTTTTCGGCGGTACCGAGGTTGTCGGGTCCCGTTTTAATGTTTTGCGTTCCCGGACTCGTTTTCGACGGTATTGAGGGCGTCGGGTCCCGTTTTCGTCGGTATCGAGGGCGTCGGGTATCTTTTTCATGTTTTGCGCTCCCGAACTAATTTTCGGCGGTACCGAGGTCGTCGGGTCCCGTTTTCATGTTTTGCGCGCCCGGACTCATTTTCGGCGGTACCGAGGGCGTCGGGTCGCTTTTTCATGTTTTGCGCTCCCGGACTCGTTTTCGGCGGTACCGGGGGCGTCGGGTCCCGTTTACACGTTTTGCGCGCCCGGACTCGTTTTCGGCGGTACCGAGGTTGTCGGGTCCCGTTTTAATGTGTTGCGCGCCCGGACTCGTTTTCGGCGGTCTTGAGGGCGTCGGGTCCCGTTTTCGGCGGTATCGAGAGCGTCGGGTATCGTTTTCATGTTTTGCGCGCCCGAACTCATTTTCGGCGGTACCGCGGGTCTCGGGTCCCGTTGTCATGTTTTGCGCGCCCGGACTCGTTTTCGGCGGTACCGAGGGCGTCGTGTCTCATTTTCTTGTTTTGCGCGCCCGGACTCGTTTTCGGCGATACCCAGGGCGTCGGGTCCCTTTTTCATGTTTTGCGCGCTCGGACTCGTTTTAGACGGTACCGAGGGCCTCGGGTCCCGTTTTCAAGTTTTGCGCGCCCGGACTCGTTTTCGACGGTACCGAGGGCATCGGGTGTCGTTTTCATGTTTTGCGCGCCCGAACTCATTTTCAGCGGTACCGAGGGCGTCGGGTCCCGTTTTCATGTTTTGCGCGCCCGGACTCGTTTTCGGCGATACGGAGGGCGTCGAGTGCCGTTTTCATGTTTTGTGCGCCCGGACTCGTTTTCGGCGATACCGAGGGCGTCGAGTCCCATTTTCATGTTTTGTGCGCCCGGACTCGTATTCGGCGGTATCGCGGGCGTCGGGTCCCGTTTTCGGCGGTATCGAAGGCGTCGGGTATCGTTTTCATGTTTTGCGCGCCCGAATTCATTTTCAGCGGTAACGAGGGCGTCGGGTCCCGTTTTCATGTTTTGCGCCCGGGACTCGTTTTTGGTGGTACCAAGGGCGTCGGGTCCCGTTTTCACGTTTTGCGCTCCCGGACTCGTTTTCGGCGGTACCGAGCTCGTCGGGTCCCGGACACATTTTCGGCGGTATCGAGGGCGTCAGGTATCGTTTGAATGTTTTGCGCGTCCAAACTCATTTTCTGCGGTACCGTGGGCGTCGGGTCCCGTTTTCATGTTTTGCGCGCTCGGACTCGTTTTGGCGATACCGAGGGCGTCGAGTCCCATTTTCATGTTTTGTGCGCCCGGACTCGTATTCGGCGGTATCGAGGGCGTCGGGTATCGTTTTCATGTTTTGCGCGCCCGAACTCATTTTCGGCGGTACCAAGGGCGTCGGGTCCCGTTTCGGCGGTACCGAGGGCGTCGTGTCTCATTTTCTTGTTTTGCGCGCCCGGACTCGTTTTCGGCGGTACCCAGGGCGTCGGGTCCCTTTTTCATGTTTTGCGCGCTCGGACTCGTTTTCGGCTGTACCGAGGGCCTCGGGTCTCGTTTTCAAGTTTTGCGCGCCCGGACTCGTTTTCGACGGTACCGAGGGCGTCGGGTGTCGTTTTCATGTTTTGCGCGCCCGAACTCATTTTCGGCGGTACCGAGGCCGTCGGGTCCCGTTTTCATGTTTTACGCGCCCGGACACGTTTTCGGCGATACGGAGGGCGTCGGGTCCCATTTTCATGTTTTGCGCGCCCGGACTCGTTTTGCGGCGGTCTCAAGGGCGTCGGGTCCCGTTTTCGACGGTACCGAGGGCGTCGGGTAACGTTTTCATGTTTTGCGCGCCCGAACTCATTTTCGGCGGTACCGAGGGCGTCGGGTACCGTTTTCATGTTTTACGCGCCCGGACTCGTTTTCGGCGATACGGAGGGCGTCGGGTCCCGTTTTCATGTTTTGCGCGCCCGGACTCGTTTGCAGCGGTCTCGAGGGCGTCGGGTCCCGTTTTCGGCGGTATCAAAGTCGTCGGGTATCGTTTTCATGTTTTGCGCGCCCGAATTTATTTTCGGCGGTAACGAGGGCGTCGGGTCTCGTTTTCATGTTTTGCGCCCCAGACTCGTTTTTGGTGGTACCAAGTGCGTCGGGTACCGTTTTCACGTTTTGCGCGCCCAGACTCATTTTCGGCGGTACCGAAGTTGTCGGGTCCCGTTTTAATGTTTTGCGCGCCCGGACTCGTTTTTGGCGGTCTCGAGGGCGTCGGGTCCCGTTTTCGGCGGTATCGAGGGCGTCGGGTATCGTTTTCATGTTTTGCGCGCCCGAACTCATTTTCGGCGGTACCGAGGTCGTCGGGTCCCGTTTTCATGTTTTGCGCGCCCGGACTCGTTTTTGGCGGTACCGAGGGCGTCGAGTCTCGTTTTCACGTTTGGCGCTCCCGGACTCGTTTTCGGCGGTACCGAGGTTGTCGGGTCCCGTTTTAATGTTTTGCGTTCCCGGACTCGTTTTCGACGGTATCGAGGGCGTCGGGTCCCGTTTTCGGCGGTATCGAGGGCGTCGGGTATCGTTTTCATGTTTTGCGCGCGAACTAATTTTCGGCGGTACCGAGGGCGTCGGGTCCCGTTTTCATGTTTTGCGCGCCCGGACTCGTTTTCGGCGGTACCGAGGGCGTCGGGTCCCATTTTCACGTTTTGCGCGCTCGGACTCGTTTTCGGTGGTCTCGAGGGCGTCGGGTCCCGTTTTCGGCGGTATCGAGGGCGTCGGGTATCGTTTTCATGTTTTGCGCACCCGAACTCATTTACGGCGGTACCGAGGGCGTCGGGTCCCTTTTTCATGTTTTGCGCTCCCGGACTCGTTTT